>CM033037.1:12439342-12687410 GCA_019207045.1 Branchiostoma floridae x Branchiostoma belcheri | reverse complement strand
CCCGTGGGCAAAAGGTAAAAGTGATTTGAGTACCCAAAATTACTTTGTAACTTTTCTACATACGAATGAAGCTCACCTGGGGATAACCGCTAACCGCTAAGCGAACCCTTCGGTAACCGCAAAAAGCGACCCCTTACGATCGGACTTCCGAAATTTCAAACAAATGTGCGTTACTTTCAACACTTGAATATCATAGTAAAACCCGTGGCAAAAGGTAAAAGTGATTTGAGTACCCAAAATTACTTTGTAACTTTTCTACATACGAATGAAGGCTCACCTGGGGATAACCGCTAACCGCTAAGCGAACCCTTCGGTAACCGCAAAAAAGCGACCCCTTACGATCGGACTTCCGAAATTTCAAACAAATGTGCGTTACTTTCAACACTTGAATATCAAAGTAAACCCGTGGGCAAAAGGTAAAAGTGATTTGAGTACCCAAAATTACTTTGTAACTTTTCTACATACGAATGAAGGCTCACCTGGGGATAACCGCTAACCGCTAAGCGAACCCTTCGGTAACCGCAAAAAAGCGACCCCTTACGATCGGACTTCCGAAATTTCAAACAAAATGTGCGTTACTTTCAACACTTGAATATCAAGTAAAACCCGTGGGCAAAAGGTAAAAGTGATTTGAGTACCCAAAATTACTTTGTAACTTTTCTACATACGAATGAAGGCTCACCTGGGGATAACCGCTAACCGCTAAGCGAACCCTTCGGTAACCGCAAAAAGCGCGACCCCTTACGATCGGACTTCCGAAATTTCAAACAAATGTGCGTTACTTTCAACACTTGAATATCATAGTAAACCCGTGGGCAAAAGGTAAAAGTGATTTGAGTACCCAAAATTACTTTGTAACTTTTCTACATACGAAAGGCTCACCTGGGGGATAACCGCTAACCGCTAAGCGAACCCTTCGGTAACCGCAAAAAGCGACCCCTTACGATCGGACTTCCGAAATTTCAAACAAAATGTGCGTTACTTTCAACACTTGAATATCAAGTAAAACCCGTGGGCAAAAGGTAAAAAGTGATTTGAGTACCCAAATTACTTTGTAACTTTTCTACATACGAATGAAGGCTCACCTGGGGGATAACCGCTAACCGCTAAGCGAACCCTTCGGTAACCGCAAAAAAGCGACCCCTTACGATCGGACTTCCGAAATTTCAAACATAATGTGCGTTACTTTCAACACTTGAATATCAAGTAAAACCCGTGGGCAAAAGGTAAAAAGTTTTGAGTACCCAAAATTACTTTGTAACTTTTCTACATACGAATGAAGGCTCACCTGGGGATAACCGCTAACCGCTAAGCGAACCCTTCGGTAACCGCAAAAAAGCGACCCCTTACGATCGGACTTCCGAAATTTCAAACATAATGTGCGTTACTTTCAACACTTGAATATCAAAGTAAAACCGTGGGCAAAAGGTAAAAAGTGATTTGAGTACCCAAAATTACTTTGTAACTTTTCTACATACGAATGAAGGCTCACCTGGGGATAACCGCTAACCGCTAAGCGAACCCTTCGGTAACCGCAAAAAAGCGACCCCTTACGATCGGACTTCCGAAATTTCAAACAAAATGTGCGTTACTTTCAACACTTGAATATCAAAGTAAAACCCGTGGGCAAAAGGTAAAAGTGATTTGAGTACCCAAATTACTTTGTAACTTTTCTACATACGAATGAAGGCTCACCTGGGGGATAACCGCTAACCGCTAAGCGAACCCTTCGGTAACCGCAAAAAGCGACCCCTTACGATCGGACTTCCGAAATTTCAAACAAAATGTGCGTTACTTTCAACACTTGAATATCAAAGTAAAACCCGTGGGCAAAAGGTAAAAAGTGATTTGAGTACCCAAAATTACTTTGTAACTTTTCTACATACGAATGAAGGCTCACCTGGGGGATAACCGCTAACCGCTAAGCGAACCCTTCGGTAACCGCAAAAAAGCGACCCCTTACGATCGGACTTCCGAAATTTCAAACAAAATGTGCGTTACTTTCAACACTTGAATATCAAAGTAAAACCCGTGGGCAAAAGGTAAAAAGTGATTTGAGTACCCAAAATTACTTTGTAACTTTTCTACATACGAATGAAGGCTCACCTGGGGATAACCGCTAACCGCTAAGCGAACCCTTCGGTAACCGCAAAAAAGCGACCCCTTACGATCGGACTTCCGAAATTTCAAACAAAATGTGCGTTACTTTCAACACTTGAATATCATAGTAAAACCCGTGGCAAAAGGTAAAAAGTGATTTGAGTACCCAAAATTACTTTGTAACTTTTCTACATACGAATGAAGGCTCACCTGGGGATAACCGCTAACCGCTAAGCGAACCCTTCGGTAACCGCAAAAAAGCGACCCCTTACGATCGGACTTCCGAAATTTCAAACAAAATGTGCGTTACTTTCAACACTTGAATATCAAAGTAAAACCCGTGGGCAAAAGGTAAAAGTGATTTGAGTACCCAAAATTACTTTGTAACTTTTCTACATACGAATGAAGGCTCACCTGGGGGATAACCGCTAACCGCTAAGCGAACCCTTCGGTAACCGCAAAAAGCGACCCCTTACGATCGGACTTCCGAAATTTCAAACAAATGTGCGTTACTTTCAACACTTGAATATCAAGTAAAACCCGTGGGCAAAAGGTAAAAGTGATTTGAGTACCCAAAATTACTTTGTAACTTTTCTACATACGAATGAAGGCTCACCTGGGGATAACCGCTAACCGCTAAGCGAACCCTTCGGTAACCGCAAAAAGCGACCCCTTACGATCGGACTTCCGAAATTTCAAACAAAATGTGCGTTACTTTCAACACTTGAATATCAAAGTAAAACCCGTGGGCAAAAGGTAAAAAGTGATTTGAGTACCCAAAATTACTTTGTAACTTTTCTACATACGAATGAAGGCTCACCTGGGGATAACCGCTAACCGCTAAGCGAACCCTTCGGTAACCGCAAAAAAGCGACCCCTTACGATCGGACTTCCGAAATTTCAAACAAAATGTGCGTTACTTTCAACACTTGAATATCAAGTAAAACCCGTGGGCAAAAGGTAAAAAGTGATTTGAGTACCCAAATTACTTTGTAACTTTTCTACATACGAATGAAGGCTCACCTGGGGATAACCGCTAACCGCTAAGCGAACCCTTCGGTAACCGCAAAAAGCGACCCCTTACGATCGGACTTCCGAAATTTCAAACATAATGTGCGTTACTTTCAACACTTGAATATCAAGTAAAACCCGTGGGCAAAAGGTAAAAAGTGATTTGAGTACCCAAAATTACTTTGTAACTTTTCTACATACGAATGAAGGCTCACCTGGGGGATAACCGCTAACCGCTAAGCGAACCCTTCGGTAACCGCAAAAAAGCGACCCCTTACGATCGGACTTCCGAAATTTCAAACAAAATGTGCGTTACTTTCAACACTTGAATATCAAGTAAAACCCGTGGGCAAAAGGTAAAAGTGATTTGAGTACCCAAATTACTTTGTAACTTTTCTACATACGAATGAAGGCTCACCTGGGGGATAACCGCTAACCGCTAAGCGAACCCTTCGGTAACCGCAAAAAAGCGACCCCTTACGATCGGACTTCCGAAATTTCAAACAAAATGTGCGTTACTTTCAACACTTGAATATCAAAGTAAAACCCGTGGGCAAAAGGTAAAAAGTGATTTGAGTACCCAAAATTACTTTGTAACTTTTCTACATACGAATGAAGGCTCACCTGGGGGATAACCGCTAACCGCTAAGCGAACCCTTCGGTAACCGCAAAAAAGCGACCCCTTACGATCGGACTTCCGAAATTTCAAACAAAATGTGCGTTACTTTCAACACTTGAATATCAAAGTAAAACCCGTGGGCAAAAGGTAAAAAGTGATTTGAGTACCCAAAATTACTTTGTAACTTTTCTACATACGAATGAAGGCTCACCTGGGGATAACCGCTAACCGCTAAGCGAACCCTTCGGTAACCGCAAAAAAGCGACCCCTTACGATCGGACTTCCGAAATTTCAAACAAAATGTGCGTTACTTTCAACACTTGAATATCAAGTAAAACCCGTGGGCAAAAGGTAAAAAGTGATTTGAGTACCCAAAATTACTTTGTAACTTTTCTACATACGAATGAAGGCTCACCTGGGGGATAACCGCTAACCGCTAAGCGAACCCTTCGGTAACCGCAAAAAAGCGACCCCTTACGATCGGACTTCCGAAATTTCAAACAAAATGTGCGTTACTTTCAACACTTGAATATCAAGTAAAACCCGTGGGCAAAAGGTAAAAAGTGATTTGAGTACCCAAAATTACTTTGTAACTTTTCTACATACGAATGAAGGCTCACCTGGGGATAACCGCTAACCGCTAAGCGAACCCTTCGGTAACCGCAAAAAAGCGACCCCTTACGATCGGACTTCCGAAATTTCAAACAAAATGTGCGTTACTTTCAACACTTGAATATCAAGTAAAACCCGTGGGCAAAAGGTAAAAAGTGATTTGAGTACCCAAAATTACTTTGTAACTTTTCTACATACGAATGAAGGCTCACCTGGGGATAACCGCTAACCGCTAAGCGAACCCTTCGGTAACCGCAAAAAAGCGACCCCTTACGATCGGACTTCCGAAATTTCAAACAAAATGTGCGTTACTTTCAACACTTGAATATCAAAGTAAAACCCGTGGGCAAAAGGTAAAAAGTGATTTGAGTACCCAAAATTACTTTGTAACTTTTCTACATACGAATGAAGGCTCACCTGGGGGATAACCGCTAACCGCTAAGCGAACCCTTCGGTAACCGCAAAAAGCGACCCCTTACGATCGGACTTCCGAAATTTCAAACATAATGTGCGTTACTTTCAACACTTGAATATCAAAGTAAAACCCGTGGGCAAAAGGTAAAAAGTGATTTGAGTACCCAAAATTACTTTGTAACTTTTCTACATACGAATGAAGGCTCACCTGGGGATAACCGCTAACCGCTAAGCGAACCCTTCGGTAACCGCAAAAAGCGACCCCTTACGATCGGACTTCCGAAATTTCAAACAAATGTGCGTTACTTTCAACACTTGAATATCAAGTAAAACCCGTGGGCAAAAGGTAAAAAGTTTTGAGTACCCAAATTACTTTGTAACTTTTCTACATACGAATGAAGGCTCACCTGGGGATAACCGCTAACCGCTAAGCGAACCCTTCGGTAACCGCAAAAAAGCGACCCCTTACGATCGGACTTCCGAAATTTCAAACAAATGTGCGTTACTTTCAACACTTGAATATCAAAGTAAAACCCGTGGGCAAAAGGTAAAAAGTGATTTGAGTACCCAAAATTACTTTGTAACTTTTCTACATACGAATGAAGGCTCACCTGGGGGATAACCGCTAACCGCTAAGCGAACCCTTCGGTAACCGCAAAAAAGCGACCCCTTACGATCGGACTTCCGAAATTTCAAACAAAATGTGCGTTACTTTCAACACTTGAATATCAAAGTAAAACCCGTGGGCAAAAGGTAAAAGTGATTTGAGTACCCAAAATTACTTTGTAACTTTTCTACATACGAATGAAGGCTCACCTGGGGATAACCGCTAACCGCTAAGCGAACCCTTCGGTAACCGCAAAAAGCGACCCCTTACGATCGGACTTCCGAAATTTCAAACAAAATGTGCGTTACTTTCAACACTTGAATATCAAAGTAAAACCCGTGGGCAAAAGGTAAAAAGTGATTTGAGTACCCAAAATTACTTTGTAACTTTTCTACATACGAATGAAGGCTCACCTGGGGGATAACCGCTAACCGCTAAGCGAACCCTTCGGTAACCGCAAAAAAGCGACCCCTTACGATCGGACTTCCGAAATTTCAAACAAAATGTGCGTTACTTTCAACACTTGAATATCAAAGTAAAACCCGTGGGCAAAAGGTAAAAAGTGATTTGAGTACCCAAAATTACTTTGTAACTTTTCTACATACGAATGAAGGCTCACCTGGGGGATAACCCCCGCTAACCGCTAAGCGAACCCTTCGGTAACCGCAAAAAAGCGACCCCTTACGATCGGACTTCCGAAATTTCAAACATAATGTGCGTTACTTTCAACACTTGAATATCAAAGTAAAACCCGTGGGCAAAAGGTAAAAAGTGATTTGAGTACCCAAAATTACTTTGTAACTTTTCTACATACGAATGAAGGCTCACCTGGGGATAACCGCTAACCGCTAAGCGAACCCTTCGGTAACCGCAAAAAAGCGACCCCTTACGATCGGACTTCCGAAATTTCAAACAAATGTGCGTTACTTTCAACACTTGAATATCAAAGTAAAACCCGTGGGCAAAAGGTAAAAGTGATTTGAGTACCCAAAATTACTTTGTAACTTTTCTACATACGAATGAAGGCTCACCTGGGGGATAACCGCTAACCGCTAAGCGAACCCTTCGGTAACCGCAAAAAAGCGACCCCTTACGATCGGACTTCCGAAATTTCAAACAAAATGTGCGTTACTTTCAACACTTGAATATCAAAGTAAAACCCGTGGGCAAAAGGTAAAAGTGATTTGAGTACCCAAATTACTTTGTAACTTTTCTACATACGAATGAAGGCTCACCTGGGGGATAACCGCTAACCGCTAAGCGAACCCTTCGGTAACCGCAAAAAGCGACCCCTTACGATCGGACTTCCGAAATTTCAAACAAAATGTGCGTTACTTTCAACACTTGAATATCAAAGTAAACCCGTGGGCAAAAGGTAAAAAGTGATTTGAGTACCCAAAATTACTTTGTAACTTTTCTACATACGAATGAAGGCTCACCTGGGGATAACCGCTAACCGCTAAGCGAACCCTTCGGTAACCGCAAAAAGCGACCCCTTACGATCGGACTTCCGAAATTTCAAACATAATGTGCGTTACTTTCAACACTTGAATATCAAGTAAAACCCGTGGGCAAAAGGTAAAAAGTGATTTGAGTACCCAAAATTACTTTGTAACTTTTCTACATACGAATGAAGGCTCACCTGGGGGATAACCGCTAACCGCTAAGCGAACCCTTCGGTAACCGCAAAAAAGCGACCCCTTACGATCGGACTTCCGAAATTTCAAACAAAATGTGCGTTACTTTCAACACTTGAATATCAAAGTAAAACCCGTGGGCAAAAGGTAAAAAGTGATTTGAGTACCCAAAATTACTTTGTAACTTTTCTACATACGAATGAAGGCTCACCTGGGGATAACCGCTAACCGCTAAGCGAACCCTTCGGTAACCGCAAAAAAGCGACCCCTTACGATCGGACTTCCGAATTTCAAACATAATGTGCGTTACTTTCAACACTTGAATATCAAAGTAAAACCCGTGGGCAAAAGGTAAAAGTGATTTGAGTACCCAAAATTACTTTGTAACTTTTCTACATACGAATGAAGGCTCACCTGGGGGATAACCGCTAACCGCTAAGCGAACCCTTCGGTAACCGCAAAAAGCGACCCCTTACGATCGGACTTCCGAAATTTCAAACAAAATGTGCGTTACTTTCAACACTTGAATATCAAAGTAAAACCGTGGGCAAAAGGTAAAAAGTGATTTGAGTACCCAAAATTACTTTGTAACTTTTCTACATACGAATGAAGGCTCACCTGGGGGATAACCGCTAACCGCTAAGCGAACCCTTCGGTAACCGCAAAAAAGCGACCCCTTACGATCGGACTTCCGAAATTTCAAACATAATGTGCGTTACTTTCAACACTTGAATATCAAGTAAAACCGTGGGCAAAAGGTAAAAAGTGATTTGAGTACCCAAATTACTTTGTAACTTTTCTACATACGAATGAAGGCTCACCTGGGGGATAACCGCTAACCGCTAAGCGAACCCTTCGGTAACCGCAAAAAAGCGACCCCTTACGATCGGACTTCCGAAATTTCAAACAAAATGTGCGTTACTTTCAACACTTGAATATCAAGTAAAACCCGTGGGCAAAAGGTAAAAAGTGATTTGAGTACCCAAAATTACTTTGTAACTTTTCTACATACGAATGAAGGCTCACCTGGGGGATAACCGCTAACCGCTAAGCGAACCCTTCGGTAACCGCAAAAAAGCGACCCCTTACGATCGGACTTCCGAAATTTCAAACATAATGTGCGTTACTTTCAACACTTGAATATCAAAGTAAAACCCGTGGGCAAAAGGTAAAAAGTGATTTGAGTACCCAAAATTACTTTGTAACTTTTCTACATACGAATGAAGGCTCACCTGGGGATAACCGCTAACCGCTAAGCGAACCCTTCGGTAACCGCAAAAAGCGACCCCTTACGATCGGACTTCCGAAATTTCAAACAAATGTGCGTTACTTTCAACACTTGAATATCAAGTAAAACCCGTGGGCAAAAGGTAAAAAGTGATTTGAGTACCCAAATTACTTTGTAACTTTTCTACATACGAATGAAGGCTCACCTGGGGGATAACCGCTAACCGCTAAGCGAACCCTTCGGTAACCGCAAAAAAGCGACCCCTTACGATCGGACTTCCGAAATTTCAAACAAAATGTGCGTTACTTTCAACACTTGAATATCAAGTAAAACCCGTGGGCAAAAGGTAAAAAGTGATTTGAGTACCCAAATTACTTTGTAACTTTTCTACATACGAATGAAGGCTCACCTGGGGATAACCGCTAACCGCTAAGCGAACCCTTCGGTAACCGCAAAAAAGCGACCCCTTACGATCGGACTTCCGAAATTTCAAACATAATGTGCGTTACTTTCAACACTTGAATATCAAAGTAAAACCCGTGGCAAAAGGTAAAAAGTGATTTGAGTACCCAAAATTACTTTGTAACTTTTCTACATACGAATGAAGGCTCACCTGGGGGATAACCGCTAACCGCTAAGCGAACCCTTCGGTAACCGCAAAAAAGCGACCCCTTACGATCGGACTTCCGAAATTTCAAACAAATGTGCGTTACTTTCAACACTTGAATATCAAGTAAACCCGTGGGCAAAAGGTAAAAGTGATTTGAGTACCCAAAATTACTTTGTAACTTTTCTACATACGAATGAAGGCTCACCTGGGGGATAACCGCTAACCGCTAAGCGAACCCTTCGGTAACCGCAAAAAGCGACCCCTTACGATCGGACTTCCGAAATTTCAAACAAATGTGCGTTACTTTCAACACTTGAATATCAAAGTAAAACCCGTGGGCAAAAGGTAAAAAGTGATTTGAGTACCCAAAATTACTTTGTAACTTTTCTACATACGAATGAAGGCTCACCTGGGGGATAACCGCTAACCGCTAAGCGAACCCTTCGGTAACCGCAAAAAAGCGACCCCTTACGATCGGACTTCCGAAATTTCAAACATAATGTGCGTTACTTTCAACACTTGAATATCAAGTAAAACCCGTGGGCAAAAGGTAAAAAGTGATTTGAGTACCCAAAATTACTTTGTAACTTTTCTACATACGAAGGCTCACCTGGGGGATAACCGCTAACCGCTAAGCGAACCCTTCGGTAACCGCAAAAAAGCGACCCCTTACGATCGGACTTCCGAAATTTCAAACATAATGTGCGTTACTTTCAACACTTGAATATCAAGTAAAACCCGTGGGCAAAAGGTAAAAGTGATTTGAGTACCCAAAATTACTTTGTAACTTTTCTACATACGAATGAAGGCTCACCTGGGGATAACCGCTAACCGCTAAGCGAACCCTTCGGTAACCGCAAAAAGCGACCCCTTACGATCGGACTTCCGAAATTTCAAACATAATGTGCGTTACTTTCAACACTTGAATATCAAAGTAAAACCCGTGGGCAAAAGGTAAAAAGTGATTTGAGTACCCAAAATTACTTTGTAACTTTTCTACATACGAATGAAGGCTCACCTGGGGATAACCGCTAACCGCTAAGCGAACCCTTCGGTAACCGCAAAAAAGCGACCCCTTACGATCGGACTTCCGAAATTTCAAACAAAATGTGCGTTACTTTCAACACTTGAATATCAAAGTAAAACCCGTGGGCAAAGGTAAAAGTGATTTGAGTACCCAAAATTACTTTGTAACTTTTCTACATACGAATGAAGGCTCACCTGGGGGATAACCGCTAACCGCTAAGCGAACCCTTCGGTAACCGCAAAAAAGCGACCCCTTACGATCGGACTTCCGAAATTTCAAACATAATGTGCGTTACTTTCAACACTTGAATATCAAAGTAAAACCCGTGGGCAAAAGGTAAAAAGTGATTTGAGTACCCAAAATTACTTTGTAACTTTTCTACATACGAATGAAGGCTCACCTGGGGATAACCGCTAACCGCTAAGCGAACCCTTCGGTAACCGCAAAAAAGCGACCCCTTACGATCGGACTTCCGAAATTTCAAACATAATGTGCGTTACTTTCAACACTTGAATATCAAAGTAAAACCCGTGGGCAAAAGGTAAAAGTGATTTGAGTACCCAAAATACTTTGTAACTTTTCTACATACGAATGAAGGCTCACCTGGGGGATAACCGCTAACCGCTAAGCGAACCCTTCGGTAACCGCAAAAAAGCGACCCCTTACGATCGGACTTCCGAAATTTCAAACAAATGTGCGTTACTTTCAACACTTGAATATCAAAGTAAAACCCGTGGGCAAAAGGTAAAAAGTGATTTGAGTACCCAAAATTACTTTGTAACTTTTCTACATACGAATGAAGGCTCACCTGGGGGATAACCGCTAACCGCTAAGCGAACCCTTCGGTAACCGCAAAAAGCGACCCCTTACGATCGGACTTCCGAAATTTCAAACATAATGTGCGTTACTTTCAACACTTGAATATCAAAGTAAAACCCGTGGGCAAAAGGTAAAAAGTGATTTGAGTACCCAAAATTACTTTGTAACTTTTCTACATACGAATGAAGGCTCACCTGGGGGATAACCGCTAACCGCTAAGCGAACCCTTCGGTAACCGCAAAAAAGCGACCCCTTACGATCGGACTTCCGAAATTTCAAACATAATGTGCGTTACTTTCAACACTTGAATATCAAAGTAAAACCCGTGGGCAAAAGGTAAAAAGTGATTTGAGTACCCAAAATTACTTTGTAACTTTTCTACATACGAATGAAGGCTCACCTGGGGGATAACCGCTAACCGCTAAGCGAACCCTTCGGTAACCGCAAAAAAGCGACCCCTTACGATCGGACTTCCGAAATTTCAAACATAATGTGCGTTACTTTCAACACTTGAATATCAAGTAAACCCGTGGGCAAAAGGTAAAAAGTGATTTGAGTACCCAAAATTACTTTGTAACTTTTCTACATACGAATGAAGGCTCACCTGGGGATAACCGCTAACCGCTAAGCGAACCCTTCGGTAACCGCAAAAAAGCGACCCCTTACGATCGGACTTCCGAAATTTCAAACAAAATGTGCGTTACTTTCAACACTTGAATATCAAGTAAAACCCGTGGGCAAAAGGTAAAAAGTGATTTGAGTACCCAAATTACTTTGTAACTTTTCTACATACGAATGAAGGCTCACCTGGGGGATAACCGCTAACCGCTAAGCGAACCCTTCGGTAACCGCAAAAAAGCGACCCCTTACGATCGGACTTCCGAAATTTCAAACAAATGTGCGTTACTTTCAACACTTGAATATCAAAGTAAAACCCGTGGGCAAAAGGTAAAAAGTGATTTGAGTACCCAAAATTACTTTGTAACTTTTCTACATACGAATGAAGGCTCACCTGGGGGATAACCGCTAACCGCTAAGCGAACCCTTCGGTAACCGCAAAAAGCGACCCCTTACGATCGGACTTCCGAAATTTCAAACAAAATGTGCGTTACTTTCAACACTTGAATATCAAGTAAAACCCGTGGGCAAAAGGTAAAAAGTGATTTGAGTACCCAAATTACTTTGTAACTTTTCTACATACGAATGAAGGCTCACCTGGGGATAACCGCTAACCGCTAAGCGAACCCTTCGGTAACCGCAAAAAAGCGACCCCTTACGATCGGACTTCCGAAATTTCAAACAAAATGTGCGTTACTTTCAACACTTGAATATCAAAGTAAAACCCGTGGGCAAAAGGTAAAAAGTGATTTGAGTACCCAAATTACTTTGTAACTTTTCTACATACGAATGAAGGCTCACCTGGGGGATAACCGCTAACCGCTAAGCGAACCCTTCGGTAACCGCAAAAAGCGACCCCTTACGATCGGACTTCCGAAATTTCAAACATAATGTGCGTTACTTTCAACACTTGAATATCAAAGTAAACCCGTGGGCAAAAGGTAAAAAGTGATTTGAGTACCCAAAATTACTTTGTAACTTTTCTACATACGAATGAAGGCTCACCTGGGGGATAACCGCTAACCGCTAAGCGAACCCTTCGGTAACCGCAAAAAGCGACCCCTTACGATCGGACTTCCGAAATTTCAAACATAATGTGCGTTACTTTCAACACTTGAATATCAAGTAAAACCCGTGGGCAAAAGGTAAAAGTGATTTGAGTACCCAAAATTACTTTGTAACTTTTCTACATACGAATGAAGGCTCACCTGGGGGATAACCGCTAACCGCTAAGCGAACCCTTCGGTAACCGCAAAAAGCGACCCCTTACGATCGGACTTCCGAAATTTCAAACAAAATGTGCGTTACTTTCAACACTTGAATATCAAAGTAAAACCCGTGGGCAAAAGGTAAAAAGTGATTTGAGTACCCAAAATTACTTTGTAACTTTTCTACATACGAATGAAGGCTCACCTGGGGGATAACCGCTAACCGCTAAGCGAACCCTTCGGTAACCGCAAAAGCGACCCCTTACGATCGGACTTCCGAAATTTCAAACAAATGTGCGTTACTTTCAACACTTGAATATCAAGTAAAACCCGTGGGCAAAAGGTAAAAAGTGATTTGAGTACCCAAAATTACTTTGTAACTTTTCTACATACGAATGAAGGCTCACCTGGGGGATAACCGCTAACCGCTAAGCGAACCCTTCGGTAACCGCAAAAAGCGACCCCTTACGATCGGACTTCCGAAATTTCAAACAAAATGTGCGTTACTTTCAACACTTGAATATCAAAGTAAAACCCGTGGGCAAAAGGTAAAAAGTGATTTGAGTACCCAAAATTACTTTGTAACTTTTCTACATACGAATGAAGGCTCACCTGGGGGATAACCGCTAACCGCTAAGCGAACCCTTCGGTAACCGCAAAAAAGCGACCCCTTACGATCGGACTTCCGAAATTTCAAACATAATGTGCGTTACTTTCAACACTTGAATATCAAGTAAACCCGTGGGCAAAAGGTAAAATGATTTGAGTACCCAAAATTACTTTGTAACTTTTCTACATACGATGAAAGCTCACCTGGGGGATAACCGCTAACCGCTAAGCGAACCCTTCGGTAACCGCAAAAAGCGACCCCTTACCGATCGGACTTCCGAAATTTCAAACAAATGTGCGTTACTTTCAACACTTGAATATCAAGTAAAACCCGTGGGCAAAAGGTAAAAAGTGATTTGAGTACCCAAAATTACTTTGTACTTTTCTACATACGAATGAAGGCTCACCTGGGGATAACCGCTAACCGCTAAGCGAACCCTTCGGTAACCGCAAAAAAGCGACCCCTTACGATCGGACTTCCGAAATTTCAAACATAATGTGCGTTACTTTCAACACTTGAATATCAAAGTAAAACCGTGGGCAAAAGGTAAAAAGTGATTTGAGTACCCAAAATTACTTTGTAACTTTTCTACATACGAATGAAGGCTCACCTGGGGATAACCGCTAACCGCTAAGCGAACCCTTCGGTAACCGCAAAAAAGCGACCCCTTACGATCGGACTTCCGAAATTTCAAACATAAATGTGCGTTACTTTCAACACTTGAATATCAAAGTAAAACCCGTGGGCAAAAGGTAAAAGTGATTTGAGTACCCAAAATTACTTTGTAACTTTTCTACATACGAATGAAGGCTCACCTGGGGATAACCGCTAACCGCTAAGCGAACCCTTCGGTAACCGCAAAAAAGCGACCCCTTACGATCGGACTTCCGAAATTTCAAACAAAATGTGCGTTACTTTCAACACTTGAATATCAAGTAAAACCCGTGGGCAAAAGGTAAAAAGTGATTTGAGTACCCAAAATACTTTGTAACTTTTCTACATACGAATGAAGGCTCACCTGGGGATAACCGCTAACCGCTAAGCGAACCCTTCGGTAACCGCAAAAAAGCGACCCCTTACGATCGGACTTCCGAAATTTCAAACATAATGTGCGTTACTTTCAACACTTGAATATCAAAGTAAAACCCGTGGGCAAAAGGTAAAAAGTGATTTGAGTACCCAAATTACTTTGTAACTTTTCTACATACGAATGAAGGCTCACCTGGGGGATAACCGCTAACCGCTAAGCGAACCCTTCGGTAACCGCAAAAAGCGACCCCTTACGATCGGACTTCCGAAATTTCAAACATAATGTGCGTTACTTTCAACACTTGAATATCAAAGTAAAACCCGTGGGCAAAAGGTAAAAGTGATTTGAGTACCCAAATTACTTTGTAACTTTTCTACATACGAATGAAGGCTCACCTGGGGGATAACCGCTAACCGCTAAGCGAACCCTTCGGTAACCGCAAAAAAGCGACCCCTTACGATCGGACTTCCGAAATTTCAAACAAATGTGCGTTACTTTCAACACTTGAATATCAAAGTAAAACCCGTGGGCAAAAGGTAAAAGTGATTTGAGTACCCAAAATTACTTTGTAACTTTTCTACATACGAATGAAGGCTCACCTGGGGATAACCGCTAACCGCTAAGCGAACCCTTCGGTAACCGCAAAAAAGCGACCCCTTACGATCGGACTTCCGAAATTTCAAACATAATGTGCGTTACTTTCAACACTTGAATATCAAAGTAAAACCCGTGGGCAAAAGGTAAAAGTGATTTGAGTACCCAAAATTACTTTGTAACTTTTCTACATACGAATGAAGGCTCACCTGGGGGATAACCGCTAACCGCTAAGCGAACCCTTCGGTAACCGCAAAAAGCGACCCCTTACGATCGGACTTCCGAAATTTCAAACATAATGTGCGTTACTTTCAACACTTGAATATCAAAGTAAAACCCGTGGGCAAAAGGTAAAAAGTGATTTGAGTACCCAAAATTACTTTGTAACTTTTCTACATACGAATGAAGGCTCACCTGGGGATAACCGCTAACCTAAGCGAACCCTTCGGTAACCGCAAAAAAGCGACCCCTTACGATCGGACTTCCGAAATTTCAAACATAATGTGCGTTACTTTCAACACTTGAATATCAAAGTAAAACCCGTGGGCAAAAGGTAAAAAGTGATTTGAGTACCCAAAATTACTTTGTAACTTTTCTACATACGAATGAAGGCTCACCTGGGGGATAACCGCTAACCGCTAAGCGAACCCTTCGGTAACCGCAAAAAAGCGACCCCTTACGATCGGACTTCCGAAATTTCAAACATAATGTGCGTTACTTTCAACACTTGAATATCAAAGTAAAACCCGTGGGCAAAAGGTAAAAAGTGATTTGAGTACCCAAAATTACTTTGTAACTTTTCTACATACGAATGAAGGCTCACCTGGGGGATAACCGCTAACCGCTAAGCGAACCCTTCGGTAACCGCAAAAAAGCGACCCCTTACGATCGGACTTCCGAAATTTCAAACATAATGTGCGTTACTTTCAACACTTGAATATCAAAGTAAAACCCGTGGGCAAAAGGTAAAAAGTGATTTGAGTACCCAAATTACTTTGTAACTTTTCTACATACGAATGAAGGCTCACCTGGGGGATAACCGCTAACCGCTAAGCGAACCCTTCGGTAACCGCAAAAAGCGACCCCTTACGATCGGACTTCCGAAATTTCAAACATAATGTGCGTTACTTTCAACACTTGAATATCAAAGTAAAACCCGTGGGCAAAAGGTAAAAAGTGATTTGAGTACCCAAAATTACTTTGTAACTTTTCTACATACGAATGAAGGCTCACCTGGGGATAACCGCTAACCGCTAAGCGAACCCTTCGGTAACCGCAAAAAAGCGACCCCTTACGATCGGACTTCCGAAATTTCAAACATAATGTGCGTTACTTTCAACACTTGAATATCAAAGTAAAACCCGTGGGCAAAAGGTAAAAGTGATTTGAGTACCCAAAATTACTTTGTAACTTTTCTACATACGAATGAAGGCTCACCTGGGGGATAACCGCTAACCGCTAAGCGAACCCTTCGGTAACCGCAAAAAAGCGACCCCTTACGATCGGACTTCCGAAATTTCAAACATAATGTGCGTTACTTTCAACACTTGAATATCAAAGTAAAACCCGTGGGCAAAAGGTAAAAAGTGATTTGAGTACCCAAAATTACTTTGTAACTTTTCTACATACGAATGAAGGCTCACCTGGGGGATAACCGCTAACCGCTAAGCGAACCCTTCGGTAACCGCAAAAAGCGACCCCTTACGATCGGACTTCCGAAATTTCAAACATAATGTGCGTTACTTTCAACACTTGAATATCAAGTAAAACCCGTGGGCAAAAGGTAAAAAGTGATTTGAGTACCCAAAATTACTTTGTAACTTTTCTACATACGAATGAAGGCTCACCTGGGGGATAACCGCTAACCGCTAAGCGAACCCTTCGGTAACCGCAAAAAAGCGACCCCTTACGATCGGACTTCCGAAATTTCAAACAAAATGTGCGTTACTTTCAACACTTGAATATCAAAGTAAAACCCGTGGGCAAAAGGTAAAAAGTGATTTGAGTACCCAAAATTACTTTGTAACTTTTCTACATACGAATGAAGGCTCACCTGGGGATAACCGCTAACCGCTAAGCGAACCCTTCGGTAACCGCAAAAAAGCGACCCCTTACGATCGGACTTCCGAAATTTCAAACATAATGTGCGTTACTTTCAACACTTGAATATCAAGTAAAACCCGTGGGCAAAAGGTAAAAAGTGATTTGAGTACCCAAAATTACTTTGTAACTTTTCTACATACGAATGAAGGCTCACCTGGGGGATAACCGCTAACCGCTAAGCGAACCCTTCGGTAACCGCAAAAAAGCGACCCCTTACGATCGGACTTCCGAAATTTCAAACATAATGTGCGTTACTTTCAACACTTGAATATCAAGTAAAACCCGTGGGCAAAAGGTAAAAAGTGATTTGAGTACCCAAAATTACTTTGTAACTTTTCTACATACGAATGAAGGCTCACCTGGGGGATAACCGCTAACCGCTAAGCGAACCCTTCGGTAACCGCAAAAAAGCGACCCCTTACGATCGGACTTCCGAAATTTCAAACATAATGTGCGTTACTTTCAACACTTGAATATCAAGTAAAACCCGTGGGCAAAAGGTAAAAGTGATTTGAGTACCCAAAATTACTTTGTAACTTTTCTACATACGAATGAAGGCTCACCTGGGGGATAACCGCTAACCGCTAAGCGAACCCTTCGGTAACCGCAAAAAAGCGACCCCTTACGATCGGACTTCCGAAATTTCAAACATAATGTGCGTTACTTTCAACACTTGAATATCAAAGTAAAACCCGTGGGCAAAAGGTAAAAAGTGATTTGAGTACCCAAAATTACTTTGTAACTTTTCTACATACGAATGAAGGCTCACCTGGGGATAACCGCTAACCGCTAAGCGAACCCTTCGGTAACCGCAAAAAAGCGACCCCTTACGATCGGACTTCCGAAATTTCAAACATAATGTGCGTTACTTTCAACACTTGAATATCAAAGTAAAACCCGTGGGCAAAAGGTAAAAAGTGATTTGAGTACCCAAAATTACTTTGTAACTTTTCTACATACGAATGAAGGCTCACCTGGGGGATAACCGCTAACCGCTAAGCGAACCCTTCGGTAACCGCAAAAAAGCGACCCCTTACGATCGGACTTCCGAAATTTCAAACATAATGTGCGTTACTTTCAACACTTGAATATCAAAGTAAAACCCGTGGGCAAAGGTAAAAAGTGATTTGAGTACCCAAAATTACTTTGTAACTTTTCTACATACGAATGAAGGCTCACCTGGGGGATAACCGCTAACCGCTAAGCGAACCCTTCGGTAACCGCAAAAAAGCGACCCCTTACGATCGGACTTCCGAAATTTCAAACATAATGTGCGTTACTTTCAACACTTGAATATCAAAGTAAAACCCGTGGCAAAAGGTAAAAAGTGATTTGAGTACCCAAAATTACTTTGTAACTTTTCTACATACGAATGAAGGCTCACCTGGGGGATAACCGCTAACCGCTAAGCGAACCCTTCGGTAACCGCAAAAAAGCGACCCCTTACGATCGGACTTCCGAAATTTCAAACATAATGTGCGTTACTTTCAACACTTGAATATCAAAGTAAAACCCGTGGGCAAAAGGTAAAAAGTGATTTGAGTACCCAAAATTACTTTGTAACTTTTCTACATACGAATGAAGGCTCACCTGGGGGATAACCGCTAACCGCTAAGCGAACCCTTCGGTAACCGCAAAAAAGCGACCCCTTACGATCGGACTTCCGAAATTTCAAACAAAATGTGCGTTACTTTCAACACTTGAATATCAAAGTAAAACCCGTGGGCAAAAGGTAAAAAGTGATTTGAGTACCCAAAATTACTTTGTAACTTTTCTACATACGAATAAGGCTCACCTGGGGGATAACCGCTAACCGCTAAGCGAACCCTTCGGTAACCGCAAAAAAGCGACCCCTTACGATCGGACTTCCGAAATTTCAAACATAATGTGCGTTACTTTCAACACTTGAATATCAAAGTAAAACCCGTGGGCAAAAGGTAAAAAGTGATTTGAGTACCCAAAATTACTTTGTAACTTTTCTACATACGACTAAAGGCTCACCTGGGGGATAACCGCTAACCGCTAAGCGAACCCTTCGGTAACCGCAAAAAAGCGACCCCTTACGATCGGACTTCCGAAATTTCAAACATAATGTGCGTTACTTTCAACACTTGAATATCAAAGTAAAACCCGTGGGCAAAAGGTAAAAAGTGATTTGAGTACCCAAAATTACTTTGTAACTTTTCTACATACGAATGAAGGCTCACCTGGGGGATAACCGCTAACCGCTAAGCGAACCCTTCGGTAACCGCAAAAAAGCGACCCCTTACGATCGGACTTCCGAAATTTCAAACATAATGTGCGTTACTTTCAACACTTGAATATCAAAGTAAAACCCGTGGGCAAAAGGTAAAAAGTGATTTGAGTACCCAAAATTACTTTGTAACTTTTCTACATACGAATAAAGGCTCACCTGGGGATAACCGCTAACCGCTAAGCGAACCCTTCGGTAACCGCAAAAAAGCGACCCCTTACGATCGGACTTCCGAAATTTCAAACATAATGTGCGTTACTTTCAACACTTGAATATCATAGTAAAACCCGTGGGCAAAAGGTAAAAAGTGATTTGAGTACCCAAAATTACTTTGTAACTTTTCTACATACGAATGAAGGCTCACCTAATTAATCATTATATAATGCTGAACAGTAACGATTGTTCGAAGGTAATAATAGCAACAGCAGCAACAACAAAATCCAATCATAAATACCAAAGGAATAAGAAATACTCCTTTTCTTAAACGTCTCCGCAAAGGGTTACCTTTGTTGAGTAGAAGGACGATAGAGTAGGAGACCATCGTCGCCACTCTGTGCGGAAGCCGTCTTTAATTTTTATCGGGAAAAGTCAATGTTGACTCTAACAGGTGGGTGAGGGTGGAAACGGATGGTGAATGTGTGTCTCTGGTGGAGTAGCCAAGAAATACGAGCAAATACTGTAAAACATAGTATTGCTAAGAAATGTGTCATTGGCCGGGAGGGGGCCAAGGTAATAGATAGAGAAGACAACAGACGAATCTGTTGGATTAAAGAAGCAGTTTGTATAATGAAGTCAGACAAACTCAGCCACGTTTGGGATAGTGCTCTCGCCGCAAAAGCGAGAAGCAGAACTCCAGTTAGAAGCTCTGAGGAAGATGTCTGGCAGACATCGAAACTGGTCAGCAGGTGAGATAAGCTGGTTGTGTGAAACAATATCTACACTACATCATATGTAAGCTTATAAGGGCGTTGGATGTCGAATAAAAATTGAACAGGGGACAATGAAAGAGGCATGTGCAAAAATCATTGATAAACGGAATATTGCATTTTTACACATAAGAATTGATATTGAGAAAAACGACAGTTTGCTTTTTCCTATTTTTGTTCAATTCACATAATCCTTTGCTGCATAGAAAAAGAAGCAGTCTACTATGTAAACTCATAACCTTATCTGACTATAACTGTATTTTGTTTGCTATATCTAGGATCTAGGAATATGGAAGATCGAAATGTTGACCATTCATACAATCACACCACGTACTTTAATGGAGACAATAACCAACAGACCAAATGTCCTCTTAAATTCTCATCACCACTCACTTAGTAGAAAATAAGCAGTCTACTATTGTCTTTTATTTCTGTATAAAACTAGGACCATGGAAGCTCGAAATGCTGACCATTTCTACAATCAGAAGACATACCTAATGGAGACCAATGACCAATCTTGAAGGAGTTGCTTGTCAGAAAACAGGTACCAACCAAAGCGGTTAAACCATGGTAAACTGACGATATTTTCTATGTTTAGGAAATACAATGTTTAACTCCACATGACACATGATAATCTAATATTTGAGCGCCACAGTAGCGACCGCAGCTACTGCAACTATCATAGCCGCCCACACCACGAGCTTTGGGCCCGCTGTCTTGCGAATCAACCCGGGGAGGTTCCGCACAAACACATACGGCATGTTAGTCGTGTACATCACTTCGGCCTTGAACGGGGGAAACTTCTGGGCCTGCAGGTAGTAGGCAGCCAACAGGGGGCGCTTCTGTGTGGACCGGTGGGACAGCCCCACGAACTTGAGCCGGTGGAGGAGACAGGACAGCATGACGTCAGCGGCTGTGAAGGATTCGCCACACAGCCACTGCTGCTGTCCCGAAGCTGTTGGGAACAAAACAAACAAATCTGTGTTTAGTATGAAAGTTCAACAATGTTTGCATATGATTATGGCATTATGAAAGAGTCAAACATGTTTTTTTTTAGCACAAGAGATTGGACGCATTTAATTTTCGACGCGTTCCTTATGGTCTCCTTCACGGACGGAGGACGTTACCGACTTCCAACCAAACTTGACCCGTTGCTCTATAGTTATGGAATGTCCTCAATTTTTAATTCTATAATAGTCTTGCGGTGAGGCTGATAACTTGACATAAAGGCTTCAGGTTGAGAGGATGTGTGAGAAAGTAATCGATGTAATCATTACGATACGCCAGAGTCACTGACGAAAGATAGCGGATACTATCTGAAACGTCAGTCCGTTTCCAAATCATATCCAGTTGCTTGAGTAACTGCTTTTTAGCGTAATTATCACGACAATTAGCAATTAACTTGTATTCAACTTTATGATGCTCAACGATTGCTGCACCTCTCGGTAATACCCACCATCCTTTGCCTTTTTCCTTTCTCCCAGCTCCTTCTCCACTTCGTCCAAGGCCACCTTTGAAACTTTGAAACTTTATTAGAATAACCATTAGCGGTGGACCCTAGGGTCCACCGCTAGTCTTCCTGGTATTCATTCACAGAGACAATACATTATACAAACATGGTTGGCAACTAGACAAGTCACAAACACATCTAAATCAATAACATATTTAACAATATACTTAATTTAAAAATTGACAATCCTGTCGCACAGTGCTTGTAACTACTGGTGGAGGTATTTGTGCAAACCATCCTTAAACACTCTCAGGGATTGTGTGGATTGCATGACAATTGGAAGGTTATTCCACACACTGACAGCCCTGTACATGAAACACTTCATCAGTGCGTTAGTTCTAGGTTTCTCTAACAGAAAAGATTGTTTAGCAGCAAAACGGGTTCTGTAACTATGCAAGTTGTTGACCGAACGCAGTTGCCTACTGATACAAATAGGTTCGTTTGTGAGTGTTATCCTTTTAAATGTTGTCATGGTGTTTATTAACAATCTCGTGTGCACAGGTTTCCACTGTGGCTTCGACTGAAACAGACGAGTTGCCTTGTTCTGCATTCGTTGCAGAAGGTTTATGTTAGTTTTAGTTGTGCATGACCAAACTGGGCTACAATAATCTATGTGAGATAGTACAAGGCATTCTATTACAATTTTTAACAATGTTTGATCCATAATGTATGCGCATCTTTTGATCATCCCCAGTGATCTAGCCATTTTCTTAGATGTTAATTTTGTGTGAGTGTTCCAGGTAAGGCACTCATCTACTGTCGAACCAAGTAGTTTTACCTCTGAGACCTGTTCGATAACCTTACCATTTGCAGTTAGTGTGAGTTTGGGTTTAGCAGACATTTTGGGCTTGCTCCCCAGTACAATACATTTTGTTTTTGAAGTGTTCAAGATAAGCCGGTTCACCCTCACCCAGTTACAGATGTTGTTTACCTCTGTCTGTAGATTATGTGAGATAGTTTCAATAGAAGGAGCGCATATGTAGGCTGATGTGTCATCAGCATACATATCAGCTGTGGCCTGAGTGATGGCAAGCGGTAGATCATTAGTGTAAATGGTAAAAAAGGGGCCCTAAACAACTCCCCTGGGGCACACCACAAGGCAGTTCCTTAAAGGAAGAGTTTGTTCCATTGATGTGAACACATTGTTCTCTTCCCGTCAGGTAACTTGCCATCCATTTGGTGGTAGATTCATCAAAGCCATAACATGCTAATTTCAAAAGTAGACAGTTGTGATCAACAAGGTCGAAAGCTGCAGAGAAATCGAGGAAGATGGCGCCTACCAGTTTCCCCTGATCTATACTGTGGTACCAATCATCTACCATGTGCAGCAGTGCAGTACAGGTTGAATGGTTCTTCCTGTATGCATGCTGATTCTCAGACATAAGTGAATTCTTCGAGAAATAGTCTGACACTTGTTTGCAAACAATACGTTCCATTATCTTACTAGTGGTAGGAAGAAGGCTAATAGGTCTGCTGTTAGCGCCGCAGAAGGGTTCTGTAGTGGACTTAGGAATAGGTACCACTTTAGCCTTCTTCCATTCACTTGGATAGACTGAGGTTACAAATGATAAATTAATAATGTAACAGAGGGGGGTAGAAACATGCTCTGCTGCAATTCTCAGTAGCTTATTGTCCATGTTATCCAGTCCAGCTGCTTTTCCTTCTGGCAAGGCCAGTAGGAGTTGGTACACTTCCTCTCTGTTCACTTGTCTGAATTCAAAGTTGCAGTCCTTGCCCGCCATGATGCTCTCTTCAATCAGGTGAAGCACGGTGTTGTCGGGTTGTTTTTCCATTCCTTGTCGCAAGGTGTTGACTTTGTGGAGAAAGAAGGCGTTGAAATGTTCTGCGATGTCCTTAGGTTTTGTAAGGTAAGTTCCCCCTTGTTCAACCACACCGGTTACGCGTTTAGATCCCCTTCCGAGAATGCCGTTTAAGGTTTTCCACATTGCTTTGGGTTCGTTTTTATTTTCTTCTAACTTTTCTTTGTAGTATGTTGCCTTCTTTTTCCTATTAAGCTTCACAACTGCGTTTCGGAGTTTCTTGTAGACCTGGATGTCGGACTGTAGACCCGAGATGACGGATTCCCTCCTGGCCTCGTCCCGAAGACGCATCAGTTCCCTGAGCTCCTCGTCCAGCCATGCCACTGGATTCGACTTCTGTTGTTGTTTTTTCATGGGAGCGTGCTGGTCTGCAATCTCGTTGAACATGACAGTGAAGAGATGAAGTGCTTCATCGACATCTTGTTCATCCTGTACAAGATGCCATGGTGCCAACTCGATGTCATTCAGAAAGTCCTCAGGGCAGAACCTCCGAAAGGACCTCTTGTGTACTACCCTTGCCTGTGCTCTGGGAACCTTGGTTTTTCTCGAGATGTAAACTATATTGTGATCTGAAAAACCGACAGGAACAGACCTAGCTGGAGTACATCTGTCTTTACAGTTTGTGAAGATAGGATCAATGCAAGTAGCAGTCCGACGGTTATTCTTGTTTACACTTATTCTCGTTGGTACTTTCACTACTTGGGACAAGTTACAACTTGTTGCTACATCTGCTAGGTGTTCCCTCATAGGGCAGAGTTGAATTCAGTTCGTCTAAGAGTTTTTCGATGAGGCCTCGGTCTTCGCGTTCCCGGGTTCTCTCCGCGACCTTGTTAGCCTTCCTGGTGTACGCTTCCGCCAGGTCAGGGTGCATGGCAGCCATGTCGTGTAGGCACTGGGCGGTGGAGGGACCCACTGTGGACACATAATTGGTGCATAGTAATGTATCAAAAGACGTGATTTTGTTCAATGACGTACTGGTACCGTAAGGCATACCACCTGAATCAGTTTATAGCCACCTTGAATCTTGAACTACTTAGACAAAACGCTCAAGGACAAGGCACTTTTTCTGAGCAGTAACTTTCAGAGCTACCATATTTTTTGGAAAACAGCATATGTCAGGGAACGCAGGCGCAACACGCCGCATTATGATTTTGGAGTTTGTAAAATGCCCATATTCTTTAGAGCGCTCGCATCAGTTTTGGTGTACCCAGGTGTTGGTATCCAAATCAACTCATTGTGGCCTTACGATGTTAAACAATATATCTGAAACAAGCACTGAGAGAAAACCTCCTATGGCTACGATCGAACGGACGAGGAAAAAAACCCAGAGATCCACTCACGAGCAGTGCGAGCTTTCCTGCGCAGTATCCCGGGAAACGAAGAGTCTTTAGCCAGGTCTGGATGGTAGACTGTCCCATAGGTATACAGTTCCACCGGAAGGCCGTCTAACAGGTCCCGGAAGTGACGTACCCGACGACCGAGGTTCGTGTCCACAGGAGGAGCGAGCCGAGGTCCTGGCCATACGATAAAACAGATATATTTACAAGAATAGATGTTGCGTGAAACATTGTGGCATACATCTGTATCATTGTGCGTTTTCGTTTTCATGTCGCTTAGTAAATGGCATTTGTGAAATAATTCAAGAAAAAAAGAGGGGGTCAACAAACAAATTACAGTAGAAGCCACTTGATTGCACACCCCATTTGCCAGTGCATTTCGTGCAATTATCCGAATGGTGCAACAAAGCGAAGTTATTAAGCTGGACCGCACCTTCATGGGATTTGGTGATTTCGTAATTTGACGCAATTAACAGAATTGTGCGTTTATCCGTTGTACAATTAACTGGCTTCTACTGTATAAAACAATTCTGCTGTGCATTGCTTAGATATACATGTATAGGAGTGCATTATACTGGGTGATATCACACTTGAGATATCTTAAGACACAGGCTTTTGGGTGGTGGATGTATGTGACCTGGCGCAATTACCGTAGCAGGTATAAAACAATATGCACTGTACATTTGGTAGTATAAAATAGTACTGACACAACAAGTGTAAAACGCACGTACCCCTATCGTGAAACACAGTATCCACGTAGTCTACAATCCGTGTGTACTCGCTGATAACTTTGCCGTTGTGTACAAGTAACGGGACCAAGCCTGCTGGGTCCAGACGCATGTACCACGGCTCGAAGTTCTCTTGTATGGGGAACAAAACGGTTCGTTTCTTGAAGGAGAGTCCCTTCACAGCCAGGGCTAAGCGTACCTATAGTTCAAGGTCGATACAAATAGACATACTGAACCTCCTTTGCATCGTCAGAATGGCTAGTAATGAAACCTAGCCAGGGTACCATCCTCCGTAGTTACCGGTACCGCTGACTCCCTGGTCCGTTTCACTAACTAGCCTGCCTTACCGTATTAAAGAAGCAAAAAAAGGACAGTCAGTGGTTTTAAATACGGGGGATGATACCGGTAATATACATACGTTACATCAGATATAAGGTCATATAATGGCAAGCAATCATAACCAGGAAGTACAGAAATCTAGGTCGTGTTTTAGAAAAAGAAGAGCGTTCGGGGTCTGCAGCGTAGGCTAGCGGGTGCCTACAGGAATGAAGCAAATACTGTGTAGAATGTCACCTTCATGGAAAAGAAGGACGAATCGCAGTGGTAGAGAAGCAGGTCATCGCTGCTGCTCTGTGAGCCTGACGGAGCAGCCATTTTGAATGTTTACATTTGAGGGGTGCTCCGCTTACAACCTTGACTGGAGGAAATGATGAGTTGTTTTCTTGATATCGTATAGAAGTATGCACATAAATATATAAAATAAGCTACATTACAATGGAAAGAGACGCCCTCTAAGAGATATATGTTAAGGGGAGGGGCAGTGCTGAAAATCGCACGAATTGATACATTTTGTATAATAAAGGTGAAACAAGGAACAGATTAGCTGATTTAAGAAGTGACATCAAATACAAGAGATATGGATAAAACTATAACGTTACAGTAATCAATACTGTACACCAACCCATGATCATTTCTGGCCTGTCCCGTATGTTACTAGTATGTCAAGGCCGGGTCAACTTGTCTGCCAGTGTATGTACATTGAATTCAATTGACTCTACTGTCAATCTTTGTCATACGGTAAAGAGTACAGGGGTGCCTAAGCATTTGCACGAACCCTATGAGATTCGTACGAACATTATGTGATACGCGCGAATCACTATGCGAAAACGCAAGAACCTTATAAATGAAAATCACACGAATCACTATGCGAAAACCTACGAACCTTATGTGATTCGCACGAATCAATATGTAAACACATACGAACACAGTGTGTGACTTGCACGAACCTTATGCGAAACCGTCAACCGCCACCGGGTCACGTGAGATCACGTAATTCGCATAAGGTTCGTGCAAATCACATAAGGTTCGTACGTTTTCGCATAGTGATTCGTGTGATTTTCATAAGGTTCGTACGTTTTCGCATAGTGATTTGTGTGATTTTCATAAGGTTCGTGCGTTTTCGCATAGTGGTTCGTGCGTATCACATAATGTTCGTACGAATCTCATAGGGTTCGTGCAAATGCTTAGGCACCCCTGGAGTATAACGGCGTGTTTTCAGCCCTCCGCACGGTGTCAGGGGGTAGTGATTTCAAAGTCTGCGTGGCACCACTTTGTTTGTCTACCTGTCTGTTTGTATGTTTGTTTGTTTCGCTGATGTCGTTCTGTTGTTTTATATAAGATGCCTTACGGTATATTTTACTGCCGCTTTCGAATATTATATCTTCCTTTTTGGTTATTTGTTTTACCCTTATACTAATATTTGTTTGGTTCCGTGGCGATGAAAGGTCGGTGGCAACACACCTGAAGCAGCGTCATCATGCGAGTTTTCTGAAAAGTACATATTCTTTTTCGCCAAATAGCATTTACTCAAGCGACAGAATCAGACTTTGAAAATGGCCAGACGTTTCAGGCAGAATCTTTCGTCAGTATCACTGACCTTCATTGACGTACATATTCTTTTGTTGATATCAAGTATCTTTGCACACATCTCCCTGTACTAAAAATACTCCCCGAAATGAACAATCCTTGTACGCAGTGTTGCACTCTGATGGCAACAACACCTGCATTACATACGCACATTCCCAAAGTAATAAATAATGACATTGACATCTAGCATATTCTTTACATTAATCATTATAAAGTGCTGAACAGTAACGATTGTTAGAAGGTATTTTACACACAGTCTGACAACATACAAACTCCATTAGGCTGCGATTAAGCCATGACAAAGCAGAAAATGAAGGTCTGGAGTTTCAATCATTGAGAAGATTTTTCGGCGTTAATTCGCCGCCTTGCGGTTTTGAAGAAAACTGTCATCGTGAAGGTATTATAATAACGTTTGTATGGGCAGGTAAGTTGGTCGTTGGTAAATACAGAAGATTTCTGTATCTTACATAACATTGTACAAAAATATGATTACAAATCGTACGCGGAGGCTTGCCGAACACTGGACTTTCCCACACTCGATAGTCGGCGCGAAGACTTATGTTACAGATTCGCCAAACAGTTACTACTGTCTGAAAAGTTCAGAAACTGGCTACCACAGTACCGTAGTGAGGTTAGTGGCAGGAGAACTAGGTCCTCACAGCTCTTAGACACTATTTATGCCCGGACAGACAGATATAAAAGAAGCCCTATTCCCTACATGGTCCATCTGCTTAACAGTGTTAAAACGTAATGTCACCACAGGTGAAATCCACTGAACGGACACTATCGTAATGCGGCAGTTGCTTTAACGTCAACTTAAGTTTTAAAACCTTGTATGTCATTTTCTTGTTGTAATTCTCTGCGCAGTGCCGCCACATGTTTCCAACCGTTGCTACAGCTTTAAGGAATCTTAAATATCAACATGATGAATATGTATTTTAGTGTTATCCACGGAATGTAGTGATTTTAGATAATACGTTATAGAGAAGCGGTTATAGCTTTTTACCAATATCTGTAGTGACTATGCAATTTAAATGAATCCGTTTACAAATAAGATACCGTTTTTAGATAATCTATCAAGTATTTAATAGTTTATAATGTCTAGAACATGTTAATGAAACCTTTTAGTGTTAAAGCTACTCTCTGTTTGCATCGGCGCAATTCAGTCTGTCGCACATGTACAGTTCTGCGAAGCCGTTGTTTTCCAATGTACAAAGTTATTGTTTGTCAATAAACCAGTCATTATTATATGAAGGTGACGGCCTTACAAGTATTTGTATATTTCTTTCTGCAAACAAACTCAAACGTTTTTGTCTACTTGTCACATTTTTCAATTAGATACTAGTTGTACATACCTTGCCTCTAAATACGAGAATCTGGTTTGAACTAGGTAGCCCCACGTGCACCGGACACTTGCTTGCATAGCTGTCTAACGTATATGAAATAATTCAAAGTCCTCAAGATTACAGTGCTGTCTTAAGTAGTCTCATTCTCAAGTCTTCTTTCCGAGAAGTGTGGTATGTTTGAGTCAGATAAGCCCTACAATCGTTTGTTGATCAAAGTGGTAAGAACAGCAAAGTACATTCTTGACTTTGCTAAAAGTCTGGTATGAGATGTACACGTCCCCTAGCACCTCGCGCACTTGTTGGTATTCTTTCCACACAGCGAACACGAACCCAGGTTTGGGCCTCGTGGTTTAGCTGTATACTATAAATAAATTATAGCGGGTAGTTCGCATAGAAAAAAAATTGTCAAAGGAAGTGCTCACGCAACTGGAAAAACGGCCTGTAGAAATACGTTTTCACTGAGAAGACACTGGTACCTAGTATGCTTGCATAGCTGTCTAACGTATATAAAAGTAATCATAGTCCTCAAGATGACAGTGCTGTCTTAAGTAGTCTTATTTTCAAGTCTTTTTTCTTCAAAAAGTGCGGTATGTTTAAGTCAGATTAGCCCTACAATTGTTTGTTGATCAATTAAAGTGGTAAAACAGCACAGTACATTCTTGACTTTGTTAGGTATAGTTGTACAAGATGTACATGTGCCCTAGCACCTCGCGCACTTGTTGGTATTCTTTCCACACAGCGCACACGAACAGCCAGGGTTGGGCCTCGCCGTTTCCACTGGGTAAGCATCGCCCGGGACCAAACAACATTAACCGCGCGCCACCTGCCAAACTAATCCAAAGTTTACGTCTGACAGTGTTTATCGATACGACCCAAGTGGTGCTAGACAGGCCGTCGATGAAAGTATTAAGCTTTGAGCAAACTGTTCCATCAAAGCGGGTCGGCAAACCTCGGGTCGGTCTCAAAGGGCGCGCGGGAGTGTATTGCTGTGTCGCCATAGCAACGATATATCATATCTGGGAGCACATTTTATCCTCCAGAGGGTTTCACCTGGACGAGTTAATCTGTGATAAGCGTTGCTCACAAAAAGGCAGTGCTTGATCGGGGTTAGAGAAGAATAGTTCTATAGGGTAGATGTTCTAACGGGGACCCAGTTGCTCTCCCGTCTGATACGGGATAAATTACCTAGGCGACACTAACGCGAGGCAGTCAGGCGTGGTTTAGTTGTGGAATAATATAGCGGGTAGTGCGCACTGAAATATCGCCGTAGGAAGTGCTCACGCAACCGGAAAAAAGTGTGGCAATGAAAAAGCATTGCCATGGCGACGGTAATATTGTTTGACTTTTTTGTAACGTATTGTATTGTATCTTGATAGAGATGATTGAGGAATTGTATGCTTGGTAAGTCATGATGATGTTCCTGGCTGTATGTGCTAGTGTCGTAGTGTCGCGATACGTTGGCTTAATGTACTGTGTAGTATGATGTTGTTGATACACAAGTTAAGTATTATCATGAAGAAATATCAATACAATTAAACTAAAATTAATATGATTATGTCAAACATGCTACATGTTACATTGATATTTTGCAATAATCTGCGCCTGGCCAGATAAGTGTTTATGGCAGCGGTTCCAAGGAATCAAGGCATCTGGCCAATGCTGCAATGTTGATGTAGGTATATGAATAAGCCATTCTATAACATCTGCTCGAAGATCAAGAGCTAAACGACCTTCTGTGGCATACAGGGAGATAGAATGTTACGGTAGGTTGGTACTTGCGGGTAAAAACTTCTCGGTTCAGTTGAAATACGGGTCAAAGTTATGTGCGTTTCGTGGATCTTTTTCCCTGGGAGACAGACGGGATCGAGCCTGGTTACCACACCGTAGCCCGATCTCAATATCTATCGTGCAGGGGTCTGGCAGGATGACTGTAGAATGGCTCTCCAATGCCCTTGGTCAGAGAGAGGAGAACCTAGGATTGATAACCACCCCAGGTAGCCAGCTACAACACACCACAGTTGGTCAGCAGGCTATTGTAGTAGCGAATCAGGGACTAGATATGGCTCAAGGGTGTAATGAGCTATTTTTCAAAATAACAGCAGAACTTTAAGGCTGGAACTTTGTAAGGTCCACCTGCCCTTTCCCCCAAAAGGGTAGCGATAACTCCTTCGGGTTAAACTCCCCCGGAGCGCTAATGTGAGATCGGCGGGCTGACTGGCTTGGTTCCCCGAACTAAACTCGCTAGCTACCCGGTCCTGTCTGGCTCCCAGGGTATGGGTCTTGAAACGTGCTAACTGTGATTAAAACGCAAACGGACACTCCTTCGTCGGGATTTTCCTATTTTGAAATACTCCCCGTGGAAGTAGGGCATGATCATGATACAGAAGCCACTCTTCATGCCGACTTAGTTTTGTTCCGTGCTACTCAGTGTACATGGCGACCTGTTCGATATGTGCCCTGGTGGTTTGTGATCTAGACGAGAGTCCTGTTTACGTCTGCCCTCTAAAGGATTTCTTATCCCGAACTTTATCCTTTATCCAAAAAAGGACTTCCGGACCCTTGTCCCAAGAATTTTTCTAGCTTTTTTTTCCATACGTCCACGTTTTCGTGCAGCGACCTAGCGATGAACGTTTTGGGGGCCCAGAAGGATAGTGAGGTCGGGTTTACGTCAAACTGAAGGGTTTACTTCCTATGCCGGGACACGTGTTCGTCGGGCCCATGCCGGCCACGGGGTGCCACCTCCCCGCTTGCCGCTTGGTGACGTGGGTGGCCGGGCCCTTATCGGAAGCTGGGCGCTCCAGGGAGAACATGAGATGGGGCATCTTAGTTTAAGGTTATGTCAGGAGGAGGAAGAGACATGTCATCCTTTTGGGTAAGCGTGATTATCGTCGCGATGGTTCTGCTCTGTTCTGTGAGTGTGAGTGGTTCTGTTCTAGTAATCAGTGGCGGTTTGTTTACATCTCCGTGGAAGGGGGAGGGGGGCGATTATGTGGTACTTATTTCCTCGAGGCCCTCCCTCATGGATGCCTTTGGTTATCACTTATCAGTAACGCATATTTTATTCTGATCTAAACAAACACAGAAACGCTAAACCATGTGTATAACGGTGGGGCACTACATCCTCTAATCAAACCTCGTTGTGACTAGGACGTCCTCTCTTACTTGTCTAATATTTCTTCAAAACATTTACATCTTTCCAAATTATGCCTAACAACAGTTATGGGAAGACCAGTATAGGATTCCATAAGAAATGAACCGTTAAACGCTGTTATGTGACCTTTGACCTTATAAAATACAACACGGCTGATCTCATTGACCATATTTCACCTTGAATTAAGTTAAACAATTATAACCGTCCACAATGCCCCATCTGCAAGACCGAGCTGAAGTTAGCAGCCCGTTTACCAGCACCAGTTGTGGCACGTCGACACCACGCACTCGCAGTTGCACGTACGTCGGTTTGTACCCTTAGCTTTAAAATGGTTAGACCAGTCCTGCTATGTATCTCAAGAACATCTTGATGTTTGAGTCTACACGACATGAAGAGTGTATTCATGTTTACTGTACTATACCTTGGACATTTTGTATCAAACACCCTAAGGTGCAACACGGTATCTTTAAGCTATACTACGTAATGTTTGGACAATACAGTATGTTTTTGTTGGGTTTCGCCTGCGCGCCTGTCTTGATCAGGCGGTCCAGGGCGCGACTCATCTTTAAGTCGATCATACATGAATGTTGTGATCGAGGCACACCTCTCGTAGCTTTCTTAGCCCGGCTTGCACCGAATGGTTCTACAACTTACATAGAAATAAACGTTAAAAGGGGAAAATTTGTCATAACATGCCGGACTCAGTCCTGCATGGGGCTAATAAGTCGTGTATGTGTAGAGAGTCGTGAGCATGACAGGCCCATTTGTCACACCGACTCAAAGGGTGACTACCACATTCCAAACCAAAGATACTGTAAGTCGACAACGCATGATGAGTGTGTTCATGTTTACTGTGCACTTGGGGAAGTTTGTATCAAACACCTTAAGGTGCAGCAAAGTAACAGTAAAGATCAAGGCGCTGCAATCCATGAAGATCGAGCGGGTACAAAAATAACCTGGAATCCAGTCTACCGTGGATTGGCCAGGCTAACTTCGGGACAGGAGAGTCTTTCCACCGCCGGGGTCATATACAATGACAGCAGACGAAAAACCAAAATACTAGTAGTGCAATTTGGTGAAATTTCACCACATTCGCAAGCGTGCCTCTATTGTCTCTCACCGGACGTTTGTATCATGTATCTGTCTCGTGATATGTTCTGGTACTTCCCACTTGCGGCTATGCCTTGTTTGTTCATTCTCAACTTTCTGTGATGAATGTGAGCACTCATTTGTTAGACATGAAAATGACGTCTAAAATAATAGGTACAACCACACCTGGAGGCATAATAAGATCTTCACCTTACGGAGACTCATGATCAGCATAGAAAACTTAGTTTCTACGTGTTGTCGGGCGTGTACGGGGGTTGAAGTCTGTAATCATTACTGCTTTCGTTGGGTGTTTGGTCAACGCTGCGATATCAAAATTCCCCCGTTACCTATTTATACAATCAAGGATAAAACCTTACAAATGTGGCCTTACAAGAGGGTGGTAGAATGCCTCGCGGGAGGTATTCATTCACACCATGTCGTATAACAGTTCTCTCGAAGGCGATTAATCTATATGCAAAACAAATGGCTTCTGCTGTTAGGCCGACAAAAGATCTCTCAACGTTATGACACCGGCCTTTTCCTTTGATAGCGATATGTGATGTGTCGAGCGATTGCATACCAAAGGAAGTTCTCACTGTAGCCGCCCAAGTAATACTAGTACATGTAGTTAGATCATGGGAGTGGCCTGACAATGTGGGGACCCCAACAAACTCCAAGGGTGGCGGAGCAGTACCAAATCCACACAGTCAGGTTACTCCCAGGATCTAACTGACTTAGAACATGGCCATCTTTCCGAAGCAAAAATACACTTTTTTAGTCATTTAGAAACATGCAGTTTTCCTAGCTAGCGGACAGACAGGCTACATTCTTCTCCTATTTGTCATTCATGACCCTGGTGATGGCGCCTCACACCTTTCCTCATGAGGCTTGTGTGAAATTCATGTCAGGTTTTACAACACTTTTTTGCACCACAATGCCATTGTTTTTTGGGTGTATGTCAGTTTGATCCCAGTTCCCAACCTGACCTCAAATGAAAGGAGTCGGCCCAAAATTAGCACCTTGCCGCGGCCTTTGTTTTGCGATGTTAAACCCTGCTGTGTCCTATTGTTCCGGCGTGCCGGCGGCAGTCCTTTGTAAGCCATGTTTGACTCCCCATAAAAGCCGCATAATGAGCCAGTCATGACCTCATGGCAGCGGCAGGGACCGAGGCCGGCCCTATTAGAAGTCCAGCACCGGAAAAGTTAAGCACTGGAAATCCAGTGCTCGCATTGGGTTCAGCACTGGAATTCCAGTGCTGAGGGAGCATGAGCACTGGAACAAGGCCGTTCAGCACTGGAAAACCAGCGCTGACGTTTGTTCAGCACTGGAAAACCAGTGCTGAGGCCGATTCGACCCATTGATTCAGTACTGGAACACCAGTGAGGAGACCGTTACTTTTGTATACTTGCTTGTCAATAAGAGTGAACAATAAAAACAATGCCGATAGTCGGTTGGGTGTATGTAAATCAAGACCAATTTGCACCTTAATGTTAATGTCTTTTTTTTCAAAAGTGAGTCGAAGATGGTTCAAAAGGGACAAATTATGAGCCGACTCCTTCCCCTCTTTCAACCTCCTTGGTAGGACGTGGCATGTCTGGAAGGCCAATTTCTCGAGTATGTTCAGCCGTTTTCACAGTATGTTAGGACGAGTTCCGTACACAGCCCGACACGTCTGAGTTCCAGCTTGAGCTGGCGGACGTTTTGCTGCAGCCTATTGGCATCTCTGCCGAACTGTTCTGTAGTTTTGATACTGACCAGTTCCTGCCAGACAGACCGGCCAATGTCGCTGCCCCCTCCCCTATTTCATTCACCCAGCTGGTGCAACCGTTCTGACGAGCTGTCCTGTTCCCAGTTCGACCCCTTCCTGGTAGACCACATCATGCATTATCTTCTGCAATTTTAGTATGTTTCTCGTTTATGGAAGTATTGATTGTATGCCTCACGTTTGCCTCGTTTTTATCAATTTAACGCGCATGATTTTATGTAGCATCTCCACTTTTTAAAGTTTTTCTTTACTATTTTGGAACTTGTTCCCTAGCTTGATGTAACCAAGGAGGTTATATTTTTCATGTCTTTGATGTAGCGCTGTTTGTACATTTTCTTGTTACAAGAAACTTTTTATTATTGTCTTGTTCGTTTTCTGACTTTCTTTCAAGACCGTTAGAATTTACTTTGTTTATGTTATGAATAAAGATGTTCAGTAACATAGGTTGATTTACTGTTTCCATTTTTGTTAATTCTTTAATTGCTTTTATTTGCATGAGAAAGGTGGGCGTCTCCAACTTAGTCAATTTATTCGTTGGTTGGTACATCCCTACGCCTAGGGAGACCAGTCAGTTGAATGGTGGACGTCTCCAACTTAGTCAATTTATTCGTTACTTAGTACACCCCTACCCCTAGGGACACCATACTATGTGGATTTAGAATACTGGATGTGAATTAGTTTTCTTCTGATATAACGGCAACTGGGAAATACAGACGGGATCCCGTTCTTGTATACGCGAACGTGTAACACGTCTGCAGGGACACCACCCAGGGAAGTTTAATACCGGATAGGACATGGGTTAAAATCCCTGCTAATTATCAACACTAATGGTGTCAAAAGGTTTTGAGCGTTCTGTTTAAATATCTTAAATGTAAAAGTACAAAAACTTTTTAAATCCCCGGGAAATAAGAGAATGTGCATGTTGTCACCCGCAGATTTTCATGCGCAACTTTTCACGCACACAAAACCCCATCTCTGTTAGCGCAAGGAGCTTTTATCAGTGATAAAAGCTCCTTGGTTAGCGTAAAAGTTTAGATGTGAAGTCTTGAATTTTCGTGAAACATGCATAAAAGTTCCGTTGTCGTGGTTTTCTAGGTGTTTGGTCGACATACTATCTATCTGACACAGTGACTAAATTTGTCACATCGCCGGATTCTGAGAATCACCACGATAATTTTTGCCATCTGTTCTACTCTTCGTTCCGTACACCTACAGTGCAGTCAAGGCCACTCTGACATTTCATACGTACCCCCTGGCCCTAGCCTGTGTTTACACAAGCTCTCTCGCCGGCTGGGCTTAATGACCCCCTCCCCATAGGGTGGCGGCAATTGTAGGGCCGGCCGCTAGGGGCTTGATTTTAGTCAGGCTACCCCTGGCCCCAGCCCTGGTCGTAACTCATTTTCTGTGACAGCTAATTGCAGCAGATTTGGCCAAACATCCTCCCCTGATCTCTGGCATCTTTGAACCACAACCAGATTTTTTGCCTCCATGGTTTCGGCTTTAAAAATCTCCAAACCGTGCTCATGTAGTGTCATGTCCCGTGCCTTTTCTTTGCCAAATTGTACCAACCCCCTTTCCCACCGACTCACGTTAAACATTCAAGTTGAGAACGGAGTGCCAGAGTGAATCGTGAACCTTGAATCGTTTCTGCCATGTTTGGGTCAAATCATGAGGTTTTGTTAGATCATTCTACCTATGCACAATGCATTTCTTTCCCGCTATAGTTGCAGCGTGTAACATGGATACCCTAGTTCTCTCTGTTAAAATGTCAATACATTCGTGTGTGGTTGTTACAAGACATGTTGGTATGTGTTTTGATAGAAGATAAATGTGGCGGAGTGGATACAAACGTGTTTTATTTTGTATCTAATCAGAGCAGTATATACCTCAGAGTAGCAATCCCCATTTAGACACATTTGGGAACAAGTAAATTGGGGGTCAGTAAAACCAGGACTGTTAACGGAAGTTTTTAATTTGAAATGACTCAGTATTTGATGCATGATAAACAAAAATCAACTAAACTATTCGATTAATCACTAGACAGTGGATAAGATGCCTAGTTTGAGACGGATTATCAGGGCGAGTTGCGAGTTATTTATCGTTTATACATCGCAAGTTCATTTCGCCGATGCCTTAGAAAATATGGATCGCGACACCATATTCCCATATGTACTGATACATCCCGGATCAATGACAAGCTGAAAGGGAACAGTGTCGCTTATTATTGTTAAAAGATTAGATAATATCAGTACGGGCGAAAATCATACGGCCGACTGTTGAAGCACACCACAAGAAAGACGGTCCAAGAATTCATTATTTAAATACGCTTCGTCAATTAACAGGAAACATTGTAGCCGTTAAAACTTAGCACTAGTTTTTAAGGTAGGCATAAAAGGGTTTAAATGTTTTGATTCGCTATTGTTGTTTTTAGCGTTTTAGGTTGCAATGTAGCAATCGTAAAGTACCCCCTTTTTGATAGGTACATCTCAATCTCCCGTTTTGATAGTTGGTTGCGTCTGAATCGCCCCCGTTTGGATAGTTACGACAGAAACAATGTTTTGAAAGGAATGAATTTGAACGACAAGCTGTGTTGATGTAAACTCCTGTAAAAGCAGGAATTCCTTGTATTAAAAGCAGACCGCATGATTTATTGTCACCGGACCACCATGGAAATGACAAGTCTGTGTCATCTGTGCCATGTGGTGCTGGCTTTTCGTCACACCCGCAACAAGCGTTGTGCTAATCAGAAACGGTCTGTTGAACTGCCTTTTGTTTAGAGCCAGGCCTTCCAGGCGGTCCGGACTGCCGGACACTGGCACATGCGGGACACATTTTATTCGTCAAGCGGTCATTCTTTCTTAGCACGGCGTGGTGGGAAGAACGAACATTGCTATTGTAACAGTGGGTTCTAGCGCTGCCAAACTGACCACGCCAACAGCTCTTGAGCTTTTGTTGTTGTGGTTAGCACGTGTGATTTGTGATCCGGCTGCCCGGGTTCGGCGCGGGTTCGAATCCCGGGAGTCGGGATGTTGTTTATTTCTGTTCTGACTCGCCCCTCTAGTTGTTCACTGGTTCCCATGCCGATCCTGTGAGTAACAGGCTAGCGGATGTGCCATACAGGGATGTCGGTAAGCGTTTGGAAGTTTTTGTGTGTTTTGCAAACCTCTTCATATTACTCCTTTCTTTCCTGGTCATTAGAGAAGCAGTTAGAAATAAAATGTATCTCGTCTTCCACCGGTTTTGCAATACAATGATTACAGGTTCTTTCGCCCACGGGTAGCTAGTTTGCATATTGCCGATCTGACCTCGATATTATCTAGTGATGTTAAATAAGTTTCCATTGAGTATCCCTTCTTTAGTTTCTTAAAGAATCTTAACTTACCATTATCTATAGACAGTCTATGAGAAAATGTCTGTATGTACAATTGCTTATTAACACAATTTAATCGGACTCAGGTATAGCTTTGAGTGTTTGTTCTTCTAAAGTGGTTAACATTGTCATCAAGTGACATACGTCTGTGTATTTAAGTGTGATTCTTCCCTTGTATTTAAAGAGTGAGATAGAGCCAGCTTAACAAATGGTAGCTTACGAGGTAATAACTCATGTACGCCATACATTGTGGATTACGATTCGTGTGTGATTGATGCAACACATGTTGGTGTGTATCTGCATACAAGATGATGGGGCAAAGTCCTTTATTTTTGTATCTAATTAGAATAGTAGAAACCTCGGAGATGCAATGTCTAGTCACATTTTGGAAAAGAAAATAAGAGGTCAATATAACCAGGACTGTTACCGGAGATACTGAATTTAACATCGCCCAGTATATGATGCATGATCAAAAATATCAACTAAACTACCCGATAAGCGCACCTCAGAGAAGACGGTACAAGATATATCTATTGTTTTACGCTTCGCCAATAAACAGGAAACATTGTAGCCGTTAAAACTTAGTACTAATTTTTAAGGTAGGCATGAAAAAGTTCCGGGTTATAATGTTCTGATTCGCTGCTATTGCTTTTAGCGTTGTTAGGTTGCAATATACCCATCGTAAAATAGATCCTTTTTGGTTACATTTCAATCCCCGTTTTGAAAGCTGTGACTATATCGTCCCCGCTTGGATAGTTAAAACAAACAAAACGAGCGGTCCCTGGCCGTCGTCTGGACATCGTCTTGGGATTGGTCACCGTGCTGACGTCAGTCTGTAAACATTGACAAATAGGAACTGCACAAGTACATTTTCCAACCAATGGCAGCCCTCAGAATAGCGTCAGTTTGCTTCCCACTAAAGATCGATCACTGACTATCTAGTCAGGCGGAGATGGCTCGGCGGACAAGGTCGGCCGAGTTAGACGCGGCGCTTCAACTGGACAGTGAACATGCACAAGCGACTCAATTTCGGTGAGAGTACCTTGCTAATGATAGCATGTATTATGTGTATAATAGATACGTCACAAGTTGTTAAGAGTGACTAGAGCTAAATAAACCGAGAGCGTTACGATGTGAATCGTACCAGGTGGATTTTGGGACTGTGTGCTTGGGTTGAGTAACACTGCCAACCTTAATCTCGTGGGCCCAAATCTTACCCCAAACCGCCCGAGACCTTGGTCTTCAAAAAGTCCGCCAACATCACGTTTCGGCAAGATAAAATATGTGTCCCATATTAACGGCATTATAGTTTTGGCATTTTTACAGCGTATTGTTGTGTAGGAATTAGTCTTCATCTGTGACCGTGTTTCGCCAGAGTTTTTTGATTTTGTTTAGAGAATATCTTTCAACGTGGAAACTTCTTGGCAGTTTGTTACTCATACCACATGTTGTTTACGGCACAACCAGGCACAACCCTTTTGTTTTTGATCGGCCAAAGATATCAGCGCTCCATGAGGCCCTTCTGTGGAATTCCATTCGCCACCTTGCCGCCGCCGAACAACAAACGCTTCTGTTTCTCGTGGTCATATTCATCTGTTTCCCGTGGTCTTAAAGTAAAAGATACGATTTGTTACCGGGGTCCCCGTTCTCAATTATCTTTTTCTCTGCGTTTCACTCACCCTTTATCGTCTGTGGACTAGTACAGTCAAGCACGTATCCACAGTTCTATAGTAATACTGCTGAGCACGAGTCGTCAATTAACCGACGATTGCCGGAACTGCCATACTCCCATCCGTCCTCCGATCGCCCGCCGTCTTATCACTCTGACTGTAGCCAAAACGGTACCGGTAATCTGATCACCCATTGTCCTCCAAGCAGTTTAATAGCGGTGAGCGTACATGTGACTTATTTCATTCTGTCTTATTACAGGCTGGTGATGATATAGCCGTTGTATACAGGATGCTTTTCCAATCACCTTTACCACCCTTCCACACGTAGAAGTTGGATATCTCTTGCAAATGCAGCCGTTTTACTTGTATGATGGACGAAATATTCTGTATACTGGTTTACGCAACCCGACGTAACAGTGTACTGCATTTTAGACCCGATAGCCGTCGCTTGTGGCTTTTAAGCCGACATGTATATTGATATTGTGATGTGCCTTCGATCATGCGAAGCCAAGCCGAGAAAGAATATTTTGTGTCATTATTTCTTATTCACGGTGGTACATTTTATTTCTGAAACTTCTTTAATGATTCAAAACTCGGGCTACACCAAAAGGTAAATGATAATGCACTTTTGTGCCCTTTGGTTATAAGAGAAATAGACCTCATCGGTCAAAGTAACAGCACGTTAGCATCACGAGTATTGTTGTCTGGCTGCACAAGCGTTATCGCCGGTGCAATGAGACGAGTGGGAAAAGTCTTCGCCATGCATTCGGTACGTCGTAAGTTCGATCCCCGGCCAATATAGTATGACGTGTTAAATGGTCGTGCTAATTTCTCAGCTTAGCACTCAGCATTCGGGAAAGAGTATGTAATTTGAACACACACCACAGCCAGTGTCCTGGCCCCCTACTGTAGTAATTGCATTTGTTTGGCCCAGGGTTACTCCAAGAACATGGGCGCCGCCCTATGCACCATGGAGCGGGAAGGACTTTGACTTGACATGACAATATAAGCGCTGTAATTCAATATGTATGACTTTTGCTATAAATTATATCTGAATTACTTTGATGCCTTACATCACTTCCGACTGCCTGTAACTAACAGAAAACAACACTTTACCGATCCAGACATACAAAAGTTGCTAAGTTAGTATCACTATTGCAAAAATACTTCATATCAATCCTTTCTCACAATCTGTCCCCACAGGTGAACGCCGGCATGACAACCCCCAGGTTACAGGAAGAATCGACTGACAAGTACACCCATTTGTCGCGATGGTTTGGTAACCAAATGAACATCACAGCAATAAGAAAAAAAGGGATTCAAGCGTCACACAACCATACAAAATGAAATAACAGAAAGATATGAAATAAAAACCTTCAAACGAAACAAAACAATCCTCATACATACACGACATCATTACGCCGAATGGTCAAGCAAAAAATATAACTGACCCACAATTCTACCCTAACGATACATAATATCGGGTATTTTGTTAAAAAATGTAATGTGCTGTATACTTGATGGTGAAACGAGTATTAAAACATGAAATCCTGGTTTATAACATCGGTCACGTCATCTTATTATACGCCATACCCAAAGCAGACTAAAGTCACACACAAAAACAAATTCCCTAGGGAATACCCGTAGAAAATACCCGTAGAAAAAAAATACCCGTAGAAAAATTCCTCGCATGCCTGCGGAATTCCTAGAATTCCTGTCAAACGGTCGCACACTATAAACATTAGGCTCGCCCCTGAGGCGTCGCCAAAAACGTCCTGTAAGATTATATTTTCAGGAAGACGCCTGTGGTGGTGGTGAGTCTACAACGGAAAAGGTAAGGGGCACAACGGGCTTGAGTATTATTTACTACATTACGCGGGTCAGTGCGAACAGTTTAATGCGCCCTAACGAGTGCTTCATGATTATATTTGGCACTTTTCCATGTGATAGATAGGTAATCAATGCATTTGACACCCGTTACTTGTCAACGTAGGATTTAGTTTTTGTTATACCTTAACACAACGGGGCACAGAATTGTCCGTTGGATATCCGAAATCGCAATTTCCGAACAAACTTGTTACCAGAAATAATCATGAAACACAAAATGGGCTCATATTATCAGCATATTAAAACGTATCTATCGATACTGTTTAAAATGCATATGTATCGTTAGCCTTTTTATTCCGACTGCGTTGCCAAAATGGGGCGGTTAAACTACACAATCGTGTGCCTTTTTTATTGTCCCTTTCTAGTCTGATAACTGCACATATTTAGTCACAACATCATCCATCGTCAATGCTCTGTCTGTCTCTTTTAGATATCTTATCCAGCTTGGTGATTGATTTTACGTACTGACCTTTCGTGATGTATACAAGATATGTTTTACATGCATTGTTTTTTCTCTCCCTCTGTATGATCTATACAGGCCAGGTTGTTCTTGGCCGGAAGGAATCTACCCCCTCACAAATTGTGACACGTAGTCCAAGACAAAGAGCATTGGACGTTGTCGCTAGGAATTACAGTTTATCTCACAAGAAAACATGGCGTCGGAAAGCAGACCGCCTCTGGCAGCGTTGCGGAAGAAAACTCACGAGCATATCGCCAACTCTCGCGAACGTCACCACCCAGACTACGGGCGGGCGCTGACGCTCAACCTGCTGGAGGAACAGAAACTGCGCACTACTGTGGCTTTACTGGACAGGCAGAAAACAGCAGAAATCAGCAAGTTTCGTCTGGAGCACAGAGCGTTTCTCAGCAGGGCAAAATCTGCGACAGAACAGGTCGGTCACAACAGTTGCACCATCTACGGTAAAAAGGAAAACAGTTGTACCGTCTACGGTTAAAAACGCTTGTACGAAGAAAATAGTAGTACAACTAGCTTTCCAGTTTATTTTATTTATGAACAGTCAAAAAGACAATTTTCGTCGCGGCGTAACATCGAAACATTTCGTGGTGAACCAACGCTTACCTCTTTCTTTTTTTAATTGTGTGCCATATTATGTCACACTACACCGTAGAAACGCATTTTCCGTTTTGCCGATTTGTTGTAATTCAATATGGTTGGTAAGTTATAGGGTACATGACTCGAATACAATTTCACGATTTTAAAGTGGACTTCTGAAGATATAAGACAATGACAAGCCTCGCCTGACATATTTACTGTTACTATGCCTGTCGCATTGATAATAGATATTTCGAGGTCATTGTTTAAGCTACAGTACATACACGTTGGTATGCAGACATAAATGACAAAATCATATACACTCGGCTATTTATACATGAGATTGATTCAGGTTACGCCAACTCATAAAGTACTGGACAAAACAAATATCTACAGAAATCAAATACACTTATAACTGTACCGACTGACATTTTGGCGCCCAAAAGTGCTCGAACAGATTGTTGCAGACGACAGCAGTGGGCGGAAATTAGTCTACTACAACATGGCGTCAAAGTAGTATATCACACAGGAGTAGTTTTGACGTGTACAAGTGTTTCTGTACTGTGTCAAATGATAGATTACCGTGCTTTGGCCAAACTTTTTGACATGACAAATCTGTAAGCAGATGTATGGTCAAGTTAAATGCTCTACGCGTGATTTTCTCGTCTTTCTAGTGGTCCTGAATGTAATCTAAGGCCACACTCACTTAATTTTATGCGCGAGGCCGAAAAACGGAAAATCCAGCAAAAAACGCTGCTAAATCACAGACACAGGACTAAACATCCAGTCTATTCTTTACCAAGGCTTTGTCTTATGTTATCACCTTCAGTAAGACTGTAAGAGACAATCGTTTTTTAAAATTTATTGCCAGTCTTGTTTAAAGAGGGGAAACAAGGGCACTATGACCCCATGCCTTGACCATGTGCAAGTGCAGGTGCTCTGGCAAGCATACAATTCTTATTGACCAGGGATGCTATTGTGTAACATGTGGTGAACATCCTTTTTAGAACAGGCGAAAAGCAATGCTCGTGCTTTGATGACATCCATAGAATTAAGTCGGTGTGACCTAAATGATTTTAGCCACCCATCTAAGAGCTAACTGACGCGGGCCACAGGAAAGAAGTACAAAACGCTGCAACACCACCATTTGCGTGGAAATTAGGACATGATATTAAACTTCCCCGGTGTATGGTTTTCATTTGTTTGTTTATTGCTAAGAGCTTGATAATTTCTTACTTTCAGCTGAGTCGAGAGAGTCTCGGCGAATCTCGCGGTATCCGGAGACCGTGGTCTGAGTTCGGGATGGCGCGGGTGCAGTTCCAGAGCGCGGAGGCACGACTCGTGCACGGCGGCAGCAGCACCAAGGCCGGCCGCAAACCCGAGGGGTACCGGTCTCCTGTCGAGGACAAGAGTAGACTGCGGCTTAAAGGACACGGGTTCTACACCCACTGCCACCACTGCGCCAAGCGGTACATCCGGAGTACGGTGGCTGGTCCGGGCCGGCCCAGGAGTGACTGTGAGCATGATGATGACATGTACATGTCATCTCGTAGTGTGACACCGGAGAAACAGGAGGAGGAGCAGATAATAGATAAAGGTACAGGATTATTTTCACTTTAACGGTAAATGCTAGTCTCATCCCTCGATTCGAATGTCTCGACTACTTGACATCTATAATGTAGAACATGTATTGTATTCTTTCCTTCCAAGTAGTTTTTTTTGGAATTATTTCATATTGGTACCATTTTGTTGTATTATCGTATGTGACTCCACGAGGGCACAACAGAATCGTATACACGACACTAAGTATGATATTGTAAGGACTTTTGTTGTAAGCAGACTAGCACGCGTTTCAGCAACTTTGTGTTCCTTGTTAATTCCGCTTTTTGAATTTTATTTGCATGCATTTTACAAAATATTTTGCTCTTCCGATTTTGTTCCTAGATCGCCAGGCTAGAAACACAAACCCAGGGTTTACCGTAGCTCGAGGGCAGGCAGCCTTTAAACGACCGCTTCAAAACGCAAAGAAACTGTCTCGCCCAACAACCGCAGCTACAGACACCGCAGTCATCACCTTACCAGTGGTAAAACCTCCAAGGCCATCTCCAGGGGACAGTTCTGGTAGGAGGAGGTCTAGTACCAGCAAACATGTACAGGACCCATCCAAGCCGCAATTCACTTTAAATGTCGAAAATGTCACAACACCTGACGATTATGCAACTAAGAACCAGGATAAGATCGCGACTGGGATCAACGGCAGGAACGACACTAGCGCACCAAGCGGACAACATCAGAACGACAGTTCGGTTGTCATGGAATACGTCACCAAGTCGCTACCAACATCACCCAGGGGACGTTGGCTCTGGGCATTCAGAGCTTTCGTCAATGGTAACAAATCACGACAAAGACCGGAGATACCCGGCAACCAAGACACCCCGACCACGAAAAACGTTGCCAAACCGAAGAAAGGGACAAAGAAGAATAAAAGAAAGGGTAAAAATGCAAAGTCTAAAGACAAAATCGCAAAGACCGGTGACAAAACGGGTAGAGACAAAAATGGAGAAAAGTCTAGAAAGCAGGCGGGAAGTTTTGGACACGACACTGAAGCCCACAAAACGCTTTGTCTTAGAAGCATTTTTCCGGTGCCTGCAAAGGCTCGGTGGTTGTGGGCAATGCGCGCAGTTCTGAGAGCTAAGAATAAAAGACAAAGGAAAGACTCACAGAAGCCAATCACAGAAGAAAGGAACGCAGTTATCAAAACTGCCAGAACTGAAAATTCACTGCCATGTTCACCAAAAGAACGCTGGTTTTGGGCGATGACGGTCATCATTAGCCACCGAAAAGTTCAGAGCAGACCAAAGGAACATTTGCAAACTGCGACCGATGAAAGAGCTGAGATAAACCCCAAAGATACCCAACAGAATACGTCAACTGCCAAAGGCCGTTGGTTGTGGGCAATGAAAACAGTACTCAAGCAAACCGCTAGGCGTCGCCACGATGTCGCTGGATCACCCACGAAACCTAATAGCGTTAGCGTTAAGAGAGAAAGCGATGAAAATGCCGGACTGCCTTCTTCTCTCAAACAGCGGTGGAAATGGACCATGCGAGCGGTCTTGAAAAATAAAGACAAGTTTGAGAAACAAGAACAGCCCTCACTAGACGAAAAACACGTGAAGAAAACAAGCAAAGTCACGTCTTTTTCCAAAACTAAGACGGCTAAGACAGAGACAGTAACATCAAGCCCTGTCACCCAAAAGAGAGGCAGAAGAAACAGTACTGCAGTTAACTCCTTTCTTGGTGCAGTGTCGTACAAACAACTGCAGACGTCCGGCATTTTCGGCAAACCCGGTAGTAAAACTAGAAGCGGGCGCCACCGTTCGCTCAAGTTTGACCCCCTCACCCTTCTCAAACAGACAAAGGAGCAAGAAGAACAGAAAGAATCATATGAGGACATGATGGAGAAGTTTAAGAAGCTTCGAAACTGTCGTTACCTGAGATGGCGGAGAGGGCAGGATCCTTATCTGAACGACACCTTCGACATGGTGCCACAGACAGGCATCCTGACACTGCCGCTGCCAAACCAGTTTACTACTACAACTAGAAACAAGCTCGTCAGAAAACCGTCGTTCAGGCAGGCTCACAGGTCGACGTCCTTTTTTAGCACCAGTGTTGTAGCAGTAACAGCGGTGTCCGCGCGGAAGTAATGGACTGTGCGTGCTTCAACTGACGTTTTATGCTTAGACACCGATACTTCAAATAATACGTTCAATGTTAAAAAAACTCTCTTCGATATTGAAATGTATGTTTATTCTTGTTATGTTTTGATTATCAATAGATTATATGATCAGAATGCAGAGTATTAGTGATTGATCGCGTTGTTGTATGAAAAACAAGCATTTCTGTCCTTGGTGCTGAACGCCATCCACCACATCTAAGTTTCTTGAGACTAAATCATTGCAGTTCCCAGCACATCTCATAGGTGGCGTCGCTACCACGTCTGTGCAAATGACAGAAAAACATTGTCCTTCGACTCAACAATGAATTGAAACTGACAACGAAAAGACAGACAAACCAAATGGTTGACAAGAAAATAGCCACTTTATTTCATTGCAACATTTTTAACAAGTGGACTACTTGACCTCTACCACCATGGATTACTAGTTCTCAACATATCTACATCTTAACATCATACATCTAGTTATGTTACATCTTCTCACTTTTCTAAGATTACATCTGTTTCGTTTTCTTTAAATGTTTCTTGGTCTCTCAACGTTGTTAGTATCGCCAGCTGATTGAAGCCACATATGGAATTCAACAACAGTAACTACCTGTTCTATTGCTAGAATACCTCGGACTACAAATGTATAGAGTCACACCAATTTAAGTTTGCAAAGCAAATCAGGCTTTTTTTCGAAATGTTTTGAAGCTTTTGAAGCAACGCAAACACAAAACTATGGGAGGAATGATATGAGGCAATACTGTGAAGTCATTAAGGAAACTATAGTGGTCTGTTATACTCAGTGTTACCTTCCTAAAAGCAATATAATTCTGCCAATATCAATAATGATGAAAAATAAAACCATTCATGGTACATAAGCATGTCTATGCTGTTTTTTTACATTCAACAGTTTGTCCAAGAGTATATTGTCATAAAAATATAGCAGACACAAATGATTCTTATTAAAGTTAAGTAAAGCCCAACTCGTGTGAGACACACAAGACAATACATCATTCATCTATGAACATGCAGAGACCAAAACAGTAAACGATGAAAAAGCCATTTCTGACAGGCCACTTAATTCCAAATTGTGTAGAAGTATGTAACAATATGGTATGATTAAAAGAATGTTCTAAAATTAGTATAAAAGTTGTACAAATGGAAGAACACAAATCAGTATTGACAGATGAACCACCATCTGTGGAATGCACATTGACAAAGAGAAATCATAGTTTCTTAACCATTCAATGCAACAGAGTCATACAATGTACATCACTAACAAAACACATCGTAATACATATCTTAAAACCTGTTCTTGACGACAAAATAAATCACTTTAAATTTACTAAAGGTATTCTTTATTAGAAGCATATATTTCCATTCACCCTGAGTTTACACCGACATAAAATACAATTATTTGATAGATATTTAGCTTTGTTACCCAGTGATGATTGTTTACAAGCCATGCCTTTAATGTTCTTGCATATGAAAATTAAAGAATTGGGACTAGTTATTATAGCCACTAGATTTCAGTTTTGGTATCATGAAATCATGCTAACTATGCAATCTACATATTCTTTTCAAAGATCAAATATTTACTACAATAATATCATGACTCCTACCCGTTTTACAATCCACATTTTGTAAGACAGACATTTAAACATATATTTATACCGGTGTAGTCACAGAAATATCTTGTCTCTGCATCATTTAGCCTTTTGTTTTTGTCCGTTTGAAATGTTGAAGGCAAAAACATGGAATGTATGATTGTGTTAACCACCGTAAGTACAAGTACCATATAGCTATAAATCCAAAAAGTTTTCTCTGCACCTAACTGACAAAACATAGTGCGTCACTCAAAGACAACATTTGACAGTGTTGATTCATAATATATCATACCCAGGCTCTTCTCTAAACTACAACACCAAGAATTACAGCCAAAAACATCAAATTTCCTTGGTTATATATTCGATACATTTATAATAATCTGCATTTAGTTGTTTGTATTGACCATGCTCTTTGCTGCCATTATGAAATTCTTTATGTTTGAATCTGAGGTGTGTAACTGGTAACTGCCATTAACCCTCCAGTTCCTGAAACCTCACACCTAAGCAGATGTTGGGGTGAAAGATGGCAAAGTTTCCTGGCCGCTGGACTTTGAAATTCTCAGACAGCCCAGTTTCTTTGACAGCAAAACCACCCCAATACAGCCCGGCTGAAAACATTACAATCCTCACAGTCTCTGACAGCCAGTCCTTTCTGAAAGCAACCCACACTGCTCTGACAACCCAACATCTGCTTGGACATTTCTGTACTTCCATTTCATGTTTGTAGATACAAGCTGAGTTGAAAACTGCAATATAGCCAAACCTGGTTGGGCAACCACCTGGCACAAGCCACATCAAAGCTCACAGTTGTCCTTTTTTACATGGTGAAATCAATCATGCCCTGAGCAACCACCTGTCCACAATCCTTTTCCTCAGTCCCTTGAAAGGTTGCTCAATCCATGCCAGGTTTGGCTGCATTACTGGTCAGTGCACATTGGGGCATAATTGTACCTCTACTCATTTTGAGAAGAGTGCAGTACCTTGATTTTAAGATACAAGTGTAAGCGCTAGCTCACCTGTATTTTGTTACCTAGTATGTTGTCTTGTATCTTTTCTCTTTCCATGGTTTCAAATGTCAAAAGAATTGTAATTGTTGTAATACTTAGCAAAGCACCATATATAGGCTTTATAAACTTTACAAGCCTACAATATCTTCTACAACAAGAGCATTGCACATTTTATTCTCATAACAACAAGGTTTAAAGCAGTATTACTTTTGTCATACATTTAGTTTGAGAATATAATGTTTAAGGTCCTTTCCTACTCTTGGACATTTTCTTTGGTAATGAAAGAAAACACTAGATCATTGTTCAACCCGTCCTGAGATTATCCATTCATCAGGAATGTCATCTTTTTGGCTAGCAATTCATATACATGTAATTTTTACTTCTGTTTAGTTTACATTAAACTTCTATAAAATCTAAAACACTAAGAAATAAAAGTTGAGAAATGCCAACAATTTTCTTTTTAGACTTGCTGAATCAAAAATCTTTTTATAACATTTGAAATAAAAGCTTTGCAGCAATTTTTCAACTGTTTGTACCTCCATAAATAGACCCTGGGCAACATGTCATGTTTTCCACGATGGCAGTGATTTTGTTGACACCAGAATGATGTGTGCTATTGAGCTTTGTTGATGTTTCCATTTATCTCTACGTTGGGTGAAAGAATGATGTCTTCCTTCTCAAGCAATGCTGCCTTCTTCCCATTGGCATCCTAAAAGACATAGAGAGAGAGAATGGTTTATTTGTTTCACAGTCAACTTGCGGGTCAAAAGCTGAATTATTAGGCTCATTTACATTGTGTAACGCTACCTTATTGCTACTCAGGAGAACATTGTAACATAAACAATACAAATAAGACATGTGGCATGAATATCATAATGAATAAATATTGCAGATACGAGTACAATGTCTAAAAGGCAAATTGAAATAGGCTTAAAACATAATACCGGTCATAAGCCTTATACCGGTCGATTAAAAATAGTGGAACTTAAAGAGATCTACACATGCAACAATAGTTTTTTCTGAGGTATGCACACTTCAGACATCTAGGTGTCCAATACATAATTTACAAAGCATCGATAACAATGCATTCGAAGACAACAAGGCCAAAAGTTTTCAGGTCATTTTCGGGGCAGGCGAGCTCGTCGTGGGACAAACACACTGTCACGTTCATCGCCAGATTTGTAGATAATAATCACATGTGCTCACGGCACAAGACGAGCATGATTCAACAGCAATCTTGAATTTCTTTTGGTGACCTACAACTCGTGTAAAAGTGTGAGGAACCGTTGCATTATCGCCCGGATCTACGGCTGAATGGGTCAAATTGAACGTACGCCGCCATTTTCCCGCCATTTTTAATGCTATGGCCAGCAATAAAGTTTTACGTCATAGCGGTTGTGACGGACCAAAATTAAATGAAAATTCTTGTCTACGCCCATTTTCTCATGACTTTTTGTATGCTCATGCAGATTTTTGTTTTGTGCAACTACTAACAGGAAAGAAAGGAACAACAGAGGATGTATAAAGGTACATAGCGGCAGTTAATTGTGCCATGTTTTGTTCGGCCGGTATAGTGCACCCCCTTCCAACCACGCGCCCGTTCTCCGTGCAATTCCGCGGTGTGTTCCAATTACGATATTATGTTTTTAGCAGGACCAGAGAGACAAAATAATTTACACAGAAGAAGTGGCAAAGGTAAGCTGTAACAGCAACATGTAACTGGAGAAAATGATGCGTTGATCATTTGCCAAATTAGCATTGCTTGAGAAATTGCAGTAAACCGACCGGTATTATGCCAATGGATGTTACATTTTAAAAGTCTAATCATGCTAAAACTGATTGACTTGTCCTACAAAATTAGCTAAAAACAGATTGTCCAATCTGGTAGAATAGAGTCTACGGTTCATTCAATGATTTGATCATTGCTGGTATAGCACTGGTTAAGTAGCGGTTAGTCCCAGTAGGTTGTTGGTATCGCGCAGAGTTGCCTGCCATGTTGTTGTCCACGGGTAGAGTGAGATAAACAGGCCTTTCAGTGATACATGAAGACACAGTTACATAATTACATAATGACATAGCATCAACCAAACACACTGAAAACACTGTGAGTGCTACCAATACATCTGATTGCGATGACGTCAAGATGACACACTGGCAGACAAAGAGCAGGTGAAAAACATACCTATTACCTCACTCTACTCAGGCAAAAATGAGCACTTAGCTTCAGTCTAATAGGAAAGTCCTCTCAGATGAGACAAAAAAATGGAGGCCTCGTGTCTGAGGAGCACGAGAAAGAACCAAACAAACTTAAGGACAAGACTAGGTGTCCTTCCCAGTGTTGCAGTCTTGTCTATGGGTTAACATCTTCAAAAGGTGATAGTCACCTGTTATGTCCATCCTTCCACAAATGTGGTAAACATGACATTGTATTATAAAAAAAATAATGTTAGATAGATAAAACCCTACCCTGTGTTTGATATAAGACAGGTAGGTATCCCAGCCCAGGGTCATGCAGTTGACGTAGATCACCCGCAGGTGGCTTGGCACGAAGTAGAAGTTGATGGCTTGTGCTGGAGGCCAAACAGTCCAGTCAGCCTGAAAAGCAAAAAAAACAGAGAATGGATGAAACTCGAGGCCCTCTAGCACACTCCTTTGAAACTGCAGCATCTTTTTACAGCATCCCTCTTTCACGAACATGCTATTAAAGATCTTTATTTGCTTTGTGTAAGACACAATGCCCTTGTATAGATAGTAATTTCCTCAGAGCTCGAAGTATGACAAGGAGTAGTAGAGTCCATAAAGCCCTGTGAAAGCTAGGTTAAAAGATAACCAAAAAATCTGCAGACGAAGTCCCTTGGTTGTACAGCTAAGAACAGCCGGCAGTAGCTAGAGACTCAGATTTTCTTTGTAATGGTCAATTTGCTTTCAGAATCAAAACATCATTATTGAATAATTACAAAAACATTCTTTTCTTTCAGTTTCCTCAGGCCATTTGAGAAGACTTGTTTCAGGAATAAGGGCCGGTTTACACAAGGCAAAAATGACTTGTCCTAAAAATGTTCTACGACGCTCAACGCCATAGCACGTCGTCTTCTTTTTTAAACGTGAAAAAAACAATGTCCTAGGACACGCGCAGTGTATCGTAGGACATTTTTAGGACAAGTAATTTTTTTTGCCTCCTGTAAACCGGCCTTAAGGTCACACACATCTAATTGCGTACGTTGCTAAATGCTATCTGGACCGTTAGTCCGCAACTTCCAACTCCCTTTTGACATTCAGAGCTCACGGCGGGCAGGGAGATATGGGATTATCTCATTAATGGAGGCTGTGCTGCTCCTGCCCTGCAGTCACGGGTGTCAAATCTCATTTATTAACTGGAAGGGCTCAAAATTCCGCATAGTATTACATACAACCTTTTCAACAGTACACTGCATAATTTGTCTGGTTCAGATGACATGTAAAATCACCTGCACCAAATGATGCCGTCAGCTCAAAAGGTTGATTTCCATAAATTCAATTAACTGTTAAAAACCCATCTCAATCACTTTCATGGTTACTTTGACAGTTAACAAGACCTCCCCTAACATTTACCTGCAATATTACTTAGACATATACATACAGTATCATACAGTATTAACATTATCTATCTTTTTAAGAAACTGTGTTAGAGAGATCTTTCAAACTGTGTTGGAGAATGGCAAGAGATGTCTCCAGTGCAGTGTCAATCACAATTAGTAGGTATGCACAACTTGGATAATTTTTATTCAGAAGTGCATTATTCTGGGAGATGCTGTATTGAAGATCTTTTTAGACATATTTTTCAGAAATTTGGATATAACATTAATGTATGCAACCCAGCAGAATTATGTTACCAGGTAGTGAATGTTACAAAGTACTGAGGGCCACTGAATGTTTGTACAGTTGGGCATCAGAAATACCTGCATATTAACTCCAATTTTACCTGCAGTACCCAGTACATACAGGTGGTATTTGGAGCCCAGTGCCTGTATGTGGTCTCACATATACAGTCTGTGGCTCTACACATGATTTATCATGTATGAGGCTTGTGATATTCACTCACAAGGCTCGTGGCTTGGTGACTTAATAGGATCTGGTAATCAAAAGATGCATGCAGTAGTTTAACTCCCTAAGGGGGAATTGCAGGTAGCTATCAGAATCAGTGTTCCGACAAACAGGCAGCTTACGTGTGACAGATACAAAATTAATGTCAACTCTCGTAATTCTGCCAGGTACCCGTAGATTGCCACATTGAAAAAACAAGCGCAAGTGCAGCCTTTTCAAGAATGTTTCAATCACCTGGGTATCTGAAGTGTGCGTTCCTTATGGATTGCTGCATAAGTAGATCTCTTTTAAATTAGTCTCACATTTTCAATGCAACTGTCAAAGGATAGCAAGAGTTAATCTTATATGGTAGGATATAAAAGATATGGGGATGAATTTTGTTGTTGATCACACCATGAGCATACAAAATGTCATAATGATTATCATAGAATTCAGTGATTGCAGAATGCTGGTCCATCAGTTCTCCAATACTAGAAATCAATGCTGAATGTTGGTGGTTGAAGGTTAAAATTACACAAGGATTAGCTAGAAGCTCATTTCTGTGATGTGGTAATCCCAAAGCAATTACTGTAGACCTTGTTAATGGACAGGTACTAAATGCTGAACCTTGTCACGAGGCATTTTTTGGTCCCAACTACTTGCAAGTATCAAGGCAGATGAACATACTGGTAGATATGATGTACATGCATGGCTCGAAATACCACCTCCATATGCAGGTTAGTGCAGGTAAAATTGGAGCTGTGCAGGTATTTCTGGTGTCTACTTGCACTTAACCTGCACTGGTCCATGTACTTTGTTTTGTACATAATAGTCATATGATGAAGGTGTGTGTGGATTGTTATTAGCTGCATTGAATGTTGCCACCTACATGTATAAAGTATAAAAGAAAAGACAGCAATGGTTCCTGAACAATTTTAGTATGATCCATACCTCCTAAATTCAGAGCAGTGCAGGTAAAGTTTGTCTGGTGCAGGTAATTTTCAATGTTACCTGCACCAGTGCATGTATGCAGAAAAAAGTATTTCGAGCCCTGACATGTATACACTTATTGCTTCTCTTTTTTGAAGCCGATTTGAGGCATTCTAGGATTACGGAACCTGCAGACAGAATGTCTGGTCAGAGTCAGTAGAATCTTGCTAATACTAGTACACCAGTCTTGACTATCACAATCAGCAGTGCAACCAATGGTAGCATGGCAATTATTGGTTCAACTAATGAAAAATTGACTGCCTGTCCTTGAAATATTTGTATTTACATTTCTACTTTTTGTTGGAAATGGGTGGGGATATGGGATTGGTGTATTAGTCTGGGGACTGCATTTTTAGAAATGCCACATTTCTGCTGACTTATAAGTCAACCACAGCGATGAACTATTCGACTTTCACAAAACACACAAAAACAGTACTAGCGATGATCCAAAACCCCAACTGAATTCCATTTCTCAATGACTAAAGAATAAGTCTGAACTTTCAACAGATTAGTCCAAGATGTCAAAAGGTGTTGGAAACAGCTTCTCCATCTATGAGACAACTGTGTGATAGACTGGACGGACGCCAAAGTCTCACCCAGTGTGGATAACAGACACCAGGCTGGACTAATGATCTGTCTGGATCAGACAATCCTCTCCAGTCATGATCCATGAAGAGGATACAAACTAAGCCATGTTTGGGACTATTATATACACATGATTGTATTTTCTGGCTGCAGTGTTAACTAGAATACTATTCACACTGCGTAACTATTGGATCATCCTTCATGTGTAACTGGAAAGTGCCAGAGTTGCGTGGCGAGGCCAAATCCCTGGAAATCAGCTTCATGAAGTTAATTCTGGGGGGAGGGGTTGGAAACGAAACACTCAAATTTTTTGTGCCAAAATTTTCTAGCTCTGGGACCGACATACTCGGCGGTGCGGATACGCATCTCCCTCTTCCTTACATAGTGTTGGGGATGATGTCATTGCGGATTAAGCCAATTATAATGCAGTGTAAGTAGTGGTCAGGAGTAAAAACTCCAGTCATTAGATCCCTGAATAAGGTAGCAGAGGACCTTGCACACCTTGGACTTGTTAATGATTTAGTCGGTAAGTCCACTGGTTTGAAAATGGACTTACTCAGAGAGGACTAAAGATGGTCTTACTCCCTTAATTGGTGTGAAGGACTTATTCGACTTACTGTGGGAGTAACTCCCCCTCTGGCACAAGTACATGTAAGAGCACCAACAGTCTACATTCATCCTCTTTTGGGTCTCAGGTTTGCAATGGGGCTGCTAAAAACTAAAAGGCATTTAAACAAACCCCCTTCTTTACACATGGATGAATTGTTGTTAGCAAAGACTTCTGTACAGGTGCAATTGGTTAACTTAATGCATATGTGAATGACTGTCATAATTTCATTCACCTTAATGTAGCAAAACACATATTGCTAAGTACATGCTTATTGTATCTGAAAATTTGCTGCTCCTCTATTGTTTGGATGCTTCATGCAAAAGCTAATTGAGAAATCACATTATTGTCATTAGGGGCAAACAATTGAGAATTTGTCTGCTTAAGAGAGAGATGTGCCGCCTCTGGACCTGCGCTGGCACATGGTGCATCTGTCAGACTGTGAAACCTGTAGTTATTCTATTCCCCTTTTCCTAATAACATCTTGTGTTTGATCACAGAATTCATTCCGTCAAATTTGTGGCTGTGACAATGCAACTTCATCAGACTCGCAGATTTCCCCTCCTGATTGGCTCATCCGAATCCTCGGGGTGAGTAGTGGCAGGAGTGCAGAAAACAACATCACCCAGACATCACTCAATCCACTATTGGTGCACGGAGACGGTGGAGGTTAATTCAAGGGCTAATACAACTTCATCTTGACTGGGAAAACTTGAGTTTGCCATTAGCATTTTAACTATGACACACAAATTCAAGGGAGTGGTCACACAAGTGCGTAAATACAAGTCTGTATAAGTTTTGTATTTTATATTCTTTTGGTTTAGGCAATGTTTGCGAGGAAGTAGTTGTATTTTATTTTTTTGGCCACAGACTTTACCTACAAAAAAAAACAATTTATTCTCAACTAAGGCCCTTGAAATTTAATTTCAAGTTATCTATGGCCCTTGGATTAAGCCCCAATGTCTCTGTGCACCCATAGTGGATTGAGTGATCTATGGGTGATGTTGTCTTCTGCACTCCTGCCACTACTTGTATCTAATACAAGTCTTGTATATACACAATTCTGTGACCACTCCCTATAGCTAAATTTGCCAGTTTCGAAAGTGTGAGAGGATAGTCTGCACCTAACGGTCAACACAGTTTTAGAAGAAAAATAGTCAGATTAGATCCCCAAATGATTTCATCAGGTTGGTAGAAGATCGGATATTGGATTCTTTTTTTATACAACCAGTTATGTTTCGATAAAATCAGACATCTAACTCAAAGCTTCTAACTGGAATGCTGACTGTCGCTGCTACATGTAACCTATTTGATCGCAAAGCCAAGCCAAGAGAGGGATAATAAGGTTATAGACAGAGAAGAATAACAGACAGAGAAGATAACAGGTGTTCAAGAAGGAGGTCTAGATAAGAAAGTCAATCCCAGTGACGAACCGGGAAGGGGACACATCTGGGATGATGTTCTTGCCACAAAAGGGCTCCCACTTACTTTGGCTACAATTAGGGACAAGAAGCAGTAATTCAGTCAAAAGCTCTGTGTAAGATGTCTGACAGGTATTGAAATATAAGCAGGTGAGAGTCGGTTCTGTTGTGAAAAAAAAGAAGAAAACTCCAATATCCTGGCCAGATTTATTTTTTGAGAGCTCAGGACACTTTCCCCATATCCTTATATATGATCCAAAAGTACTATGATCTAGGAAGCAACAGCATACTTACCAAGTATATAGCCCAGAACTTTTTTTTGAGATCAGCTATACTGGTTTCAATGGATTCTCCTTCTAGACTACCCATACCTGCATAGGAAAAAAAGCAACAAAAGTTAGAATCTCTATCATCTAATGTTAATCTACTGAAATAATTCTGCCAGGCCACAGCTACCTGCCACCTTGACGAAACATCCAATGCAATGACTTCCAGAATCATGCACTCCATAATGTAAACTGCACTCCATAATGTAAACTGCACTCCATAATGTAAACTGCACTCCATAATGTTAACTGTGTGTTCTGCTTGCTATATCTCTCAAACATACTGATATATACTGTTTCAGAGTGATAGATGCCTACTAGTACATAGTCATGTACACAAATACTATAGTCTTACTCTAATGAAGCATACACAAGGTTCTGCTTCTAGCATTCTCTATTGTGCATCCTGTTAGTCATGGCATTTCCACTTTCTTTAATGTAAGGTTAGGTTGGCCACTCTCCTGATACCTTACAGTGTATATCATGTATTAGATAAATGTTAATGGAGGTTAACTCAAGTGCCAGAATGAGTAAATATGATAGTAAATTTAACTCTTATCACTTATAATAAACCTTACACAAGACCTGATGAGACAAGTGCACTGACAGTTAAGTTTTTAGTTCTTTACATCATTTGCTCAATGTCTTATTTACATTTTGTACTTTCTGGACAATTATTTCCTGAGCTTGAAGTAAACATTTTTCAGGGAAAAGTGAGCTATTAGGTAAACTGAACATGTACGTCCATTTCAATTTGAACAGCACTCTTCAATTTGATGAAAAAGGGGGGACATTTGGAAGGTAATAAAGAATGATGGTAGCTGTCCTTGAACCTGGTCCAGTGATCGATCCCACCAATTTGTAGACACCCCACACATGAGCTGAGTTTTGACAAAGTGCAAGGCTTGTCCATTACGGACCACCCTATACCATATGTTATCCACTGTGTGGAAGTCAACTATTGGGTGACATGAGCAAATGTCCCCATCACTCACATTTATGTATCCTCTGTATGGGAAAATATTTTTCAACATACAGACTTTCTAGGAATCACTGTATATATAAAATGTTTAACTTCTATTTTTTGTACTCAGTAGTATTGGACTTGTTTTCATTTCAATCTATTTATAATCTATTGATTTTAAGGGTAGTCTACATCTACATCTAAGTAATATGATAATTTTATGATTTGAAAGGTACCTTACAGCTTTATCTATTTTTCCTCATTGCAATATAATTTAGAATCTATAGATGTCAAGATATCATATCAACAACTAAAATGTCAAGAAATATTTCCAATGGTTTTCAAGCATCCTGTTGCTAGTTATCTTTTTAAAAATCAATCTAGAACATTAAGATAAGACTAGCTGTGACTTTGCTGCAGATATTCGTATTCGTATTTTCCCAGAACTATCGTAGATTGGAATTTGTTATCACCAAGCACAGTAGGGGCATCTTCTCTGGATAGTTTTAAAGAACGCTTGCAGATAGATGTGCAAAAGTTAGGTGTGACGGATCGTTCAGTGTAATATAACCAGCTGCTGCCGCACCGCGTGCCTGCGAAGCTGGTGTGTTACGCCGAATGGCGGTTATACCAGCTATATAGATACAGATACAGACACAGAGATACAGAAAACACTGACAACACTGTATGATAAAGATCAGACCCAAATCCATGCATGATAATATAATTCCCAATGGAAAGATATGAAACTGTTATATCATTGCATAAGATTATGATATCATTCCACACAAGTGTTTTCCAAAAAAGCTATGAGTTAGAGTTGTAGTAGGAGTCACGATGTTGGTGAATCATTGTCACAAAGTGTTTTATCTATATCCTTCTCCATTTAGCTTCATCGTAAACTGCCGTCTGACAGCGCGAGCAGAGAATTATGATATAATTTCACACAAGTGTTTTCCAAAAAAAGCTATGAGTTAGATTTGCAGTAAGAGTCACGATGTTGGTGAATCATTGTCACAAAGCGTTTTATCTACATTCTTCTCCATTTAGCTTCATCGTAAACTGCCGTCCGACAGTGCGAGCGCACCAGATGGCTGTCATAGATAGAGAACACACACATACATCACATTTCCTGACACCACTGGTATTTTGCACTGTTGATTGCAATTAAGATACCAAATGTCTAAAAGTATGATATATTAATTTCCAGTAAGCTGGTTTCTCTATTTTGATAATTGCTGATTCCCAACGCAATTGGTTTGGTAATGAAGGAAACACATGTAAGTATATGTTTGGAAAAGTACATTGTAATTTGACAAAATGCTGTTAAATCACAAGCTGTATGTACAGTTATGATATTACAAATATCACCCACCTTAGGCCACATCAAATCTATTTGTTGCTTCTTGGATTTTTTCAGAACAAAATTGGACTGACAGGTTGAAAAAAAATAAAAATGATTTTTTTCAAAATGTCTTGGGTGACAACAGCATGAGAAGTTTAAATTATGGTACAATTTATACAATGAACCCTTCCTTTGATTTGTTACAAATAAAAGTGATATTCTGAATGTGGCTCTGAATGGTAATCATTACAGGTTCGTGATGGCAAAACATGTATTTTTTTTCTCAGAACTTTGAAAATGAAAAAAAAAATGGACAGGCAAATCGATGTAAACGATAAGAATTTGGTTTAGACGGATAGGTATTACCATATTGATTTTCTCCCAGCTTTCAGTGGCTAGATTATAGATAATTGTTTTTATTTTAGATTGTCATCACATAATTCTCATTGAATGCAGTCACCTTTGGTCAGTCTTGTATAAGCCCTTCCAACAAGGCATGAACATATAACTATGATTAAAAGATTCATTTGATGTACACGTCAGTCACGATCAAAATACCATCATTACTGATACATGTCCACATGTAGCTCTTCATTATGGTGGGAAATGCTCCAACCGTTTTTTCTTGTCAGACTGGTTCGGAAAAAACGGACCTGAATAAAATCAGTAGACCGGATTGTTTTGAGTATTGCCCAATTACAAGTTTTCATAGATAATTAGGTCCAGGTTCAGGTCCGGACCTGAACTTGGTCTTCTGGACCTGGACCTGTACCTCAATGTTCTGTACTGGTACCCACCCCTACTCTCAACTCTTTATTAATTTACAGGATTGAAAAATAAGAATCTAAATTCAGTTTGAATTGATTTCATCTTGTAAATCACATTGTGGAAATGGCTAAGAGGCCACTGACGTATGAGCACAATTATAGGGAAACATTCAACTTAATTTGTGGCCAAACAAAAATGTACGTATTCAGCACCAAGGACAGCACTCATACAATGCATAACATCTGTGTATCACCTAAAGAATACATTGATGGTACACTAACCTATCAAGAAAAACGAAGCAAAGAATGGAGCAGCAACGATTTGGTCGCAGAGAATTTTCCTGGTAATGGTGTAGAAAGTGGTGCCTGGCAGGTAGAAGTCCAGTATCTTGTACCAGAAGTGGTTGAATGGCCCCATCATGGTGCCTATCACACACATTCGCCCTGAAAAGAACACAAAAAAAGGCAAGAATGTCAATCATACATGTATGTTACTTGTGTACATTCAAATGACATCTGGTTAGGGCCGTCCCTTGGATAGGACGTTAGATGGAGGTCCTGTGTTTGAGGAGAGCTACACCTAAAGCATGTTAAACAACTCACGGCACTTATAAAAAAGGGTAGATGAAGTCCATCCCGGTGTAAGTGGATCAAATAAATCTGTCCGGATATGCAGCTTGTACTGTTCAGTACAAACCTGGTGTGTTATGATATGAGGCGGTTTGCGGGATATGCAATCAAAACAAACAAAATGACAATAGACCAACTTTGACAGGTGAATAGGTAGGAATCATATTTATATTCTACATGTAGCAGTGAGCATGTACAGTACATGTAGGCTAAAGACCTATGAGCAAAAAGCAAATAAATATAGACAGAGTTCAGTTTGGTGAAGGATTACAGCTATTACATGCATTTTGCTGCATGTTGTGGGTGTACAATGAAATGAGACACATTTGGGATCATAACGGACAGATATTACAGGAACATTAGCACATAATTCAGAATTAGTCACAAAGATAACTGCCAGCAGTTTGAATATTTCTGAAAACTTCAAGTTTCACATGTCAAAGCTGTATAGAGGCATACTTGCTGACTGGCACACATATGCATGTATATTTACTTTTTACATTGACTGACCAAACGTTCAACTCAAACAATAACTCAAACAAAACCTAGACTGCACATGAAATGCGTGCAGACCTTGTGTCACTGACAATATCCGACTTTGCATGTTTGAGTCATAATGAAGACTTGAACCCATTTGAGTAGATAATTGCAGAGTACAGAATGCTGACAGAGTTGTCTCATTAACTTTTCATGAAACATCTAAATATTTCATTATGTTCATGGGAATCTCAATGTCAGTATAGAAAAGTTTTAAATCAATGTTTAAATTCATAAGTTTGATTAAAAATTAATGGTGAGATTAATTGTACAGTATGTCAGGATGTGTAGGATAAACTCTTTTGTTTACATACATGTATCAACATAGTAGCTAGATTATCTCTTGTTATCCCCATAATATGATGGCAGTTTGGATTCCATGCTCAGGCACCAGAACAAAGCAAATGCAGGGTAACACTCTGCCTGTGGTGCTAGGATAACAGCTTGACAAAACTCCAGCATCAGACCTACTTAATGCTGACGTCAAACTCATAATTCTGCTTGGTACCAAGAGACCACGAAATAAAATACAATGTAATTATGGCCTTTGAAGAATGTCTCAAACACCTGGATATCTCAAGTGTGCACAGCTCAGCGATTATTGATGCTGTATTTAATTTAGTAGATTTTACCGTTTTTAGATGTTAGATATTTAGAGTACTCAGTGGAATTATGTGAGTTGATTTTAGATCCTTTTATAAGCTACTATTTATTATATTAGAGATGGTTAAATGCAGAATAAAGCAAAACCTCTTGGCAGTAATTGAGTGTGTAAACACACAAGTCCCTGAGACCTAGAGGGAAAATTAAAGGGATTGGTAATGATTAACGATTCCATTTTCTATTACAAAGTGAATTAAGGTTTCCTAACTTTGGTGGATTACTACATGTACGTGCACTGTTCCATTCTAGGGTGCTATAATCCCATTAGGCCACACTAATCGTAGTTCTTTGTTCTTGGATTTCTTTTTGACTAATTTAAGAACCATTTAAGATAAAGAATCATTTTCACCCAGTATGTATACTGTACACCCACATACTGCCAGATCCTGTTCTCACAAATGGAATTTGGCACAAGATCCCAAGGAGCCCCAAAGCATTGATTTTGCAACTAATTGAAGGCCACCCTCCTTTGTTGCAGCCATTGACCATACAAAATGGTAGCCTGGGTACCAGCCTGCATTGTAAGTGCTGGCAGAATCTTTTCACTTTGCTAACTCTGTCAATAGAGAGTGGAAAGATTGAGCCAGCCGTTACAAGGTAGGATGGTATCAAGGCTAACAAACTGCTGTAATCTTGTCAAGGACAGCACCAACTGAAGGCATGTGTACTATCATGCAGGGAACAGGTTGCAAGGAGAATCAACTGCACTGTGAAGACGAGTTCAAGAGACAACAGTGATAAGAACCTGACATGTTTACACAATCTCCTACTGGCTAGGGTTAAGGACCCCCTCCTAGGGCGGTGGCAACTGAAAGGCCGGCTGCTAGGAACACGATTTTAGTGACAGGCTTACCCTCCCTTGCCGCCCACCCTGCCTTGCACTAAGCGTCCTTGACTCTTCTGTTCAGCTCTGGGCTAAGAATCTGCCAGTCACATAAGAAAATCTTGACCCCTGAACATTAACTGAGGCCTGACCTGACATGACTGCTAATGCTAGGTCATGAGCAACTGCTGCTGCTGCTATCATTGTATACTTTACAACTGTAAGTAAGATGTACACATACACAGCATGTATATGCTCAAATTTAATATTCTACAGACGAGAGTCCATATTTTTCTCCAGAGAACCCATAAGGGAAAAGGTGCACAGGTGAAGAAACAAGATAACTTCGTGATGGACATGAAGCATGAGGGTGGTCTAAGTACTGTCTACATTCTTATCTAATCTCCTTGTGCATTATAGAAGATACAGAGTGCATCTTGAAAGCTTCACAAGTAGCAAACTCTGTTGTGTTAAATGGTTTGTATAAACTTTGCACAAAAAGTTTAGAATACTAACTTCAGTTGATCCTATTTCCATCAATTCTGCATCAAATTCAATGTATTATATATCATAAGAAAGCTTATGTAATTTACTTTCCAATTGCATCAAACTCATTTTCATTGTAAACTCACAGAGCGAGCACCAGGCCTGCTTATATGAGTGGGTCACCAAACAATGTTGCCCACAAAAGAAGCACACAGAGCAAGACACATCATCTTTAAACAGAAATTTTACTGACATTTAAAAGGATTCTATGGTACTGAACTCTTACAGCTGTGTTTCAAGTTGATTTTCTGGTCCTTTGGACCCTTTCTGTCTTAGAACATGAACCACAGTGCACACAATATTGCACAGATGCTCAAGTTTAAATTATAGGTTCTTTTACGAACAGCATAAAGCTGTCGATTGTGTAGTGTGTGCATTGAAAGAAAATGCCATATCAGTAAAATGCTTTGCTAGCTCTGAGGCGAGCCAAGCTGTTTTTCTTCAATTCGGCAAAAGTGGGGGAGAAAATTGATGGGCAAGGGCACCAGCATTGACACCCGGTAAAGGGCAACTTTTACACGTGTTTTACCGCTGACTGCTGTATCGCCGAGCCCCTTTGTGTCAGCGAAGCAGAGAAATGCAGGGCAAGATTCATGAAATTTCCATTCACGGCTGTAAAGGGCACCCAAACCTGAAGGCAAGTGGCTGACATGAGACAGAGTGGCATAATGGTCACACTTGATCACATGGATACTTCCTCTTTGCCAGTGCTACTTTGATTGCCCTTTTTCCAAGGTTACCTCACCAATAAAAAAATTGCTCCTGACATTTCAAGCTCTTTTTATCACTGGGTTACGGTTTAACAGGTTATATGAATAGGCCTGGAAACGGATATCTTTTTCCTATTATATTGATTGACAGAAAATGAAGACTAACTATTAGTAAGTCAACTGAACAAATAGGGGAAAACAGGTTATATAGACCACTTTGCAACATCTCCTACCCTATACATGTTACTCTGATAGCTAATAGATGTAGAGACAACAGAAACTTTAGCACAATGATGACATTCAGCACAGGGCATAGATCTATTTGCAGATGTTGATGGCATGCAGTACCAAGGACAGATCAACTGACAAGTGTGTGTGGTGTTCAGTACCAAGGACACATTTATAGACAAGTATAGATGGCATTCAGCACTAAAGACAGATCTATAGACACTTGAAGTATAGATGGTGTTCAACACTAACGGTAGATCTATTGATAAGTGTGTGGAAGGAATTTCAACGAAAGACTGGTCTATAGACAAATCTGTGGAAGACATTGAGCAACAAGGACAGGTCTGTTGATAAATGTTGACAGTGTTTATCACCAAGTACAGATCTATTGACAAGTGTGGATGGCATTCAGCATCAAGGACACATGTATTATTGACAAGTGAGGATGGTGCAGTTTTCATCACCAAGGACAGATTTACTTAAGTGTGGAAGGTGTTCAGCAAAAAGGACTTTTCCACTGACAAGTGTTGAAGCTGTTCAGCATAAGAGGACATATCTATTGATAAGTGTGGATGGCATTCAGCACCAGGGTCAGATCTACTTACAAGTGTAAGTTTGAAACTTAAGGTACCCCTGGCTAGGAATAGGGTCAGAGCTCATTCCTTTTGTGTCAGGGTGGTTAACGAATGGAACATCCTGCCACAGGAGGTTGTGGACGCCAAGTCTGTTGATGAGTTTAAAACCAAGCTAGATAAACTGTGGGAGAGCAAGAAGTACATACTGCAAGTGTGAAGATCAGGAGCTACAGGCATACACGCTATTCACGCCGCGGCCATGTTTACACGAAAACGAGGCTTGGAACGCAAGAAAAACAAAATGGCGTCCTCGTGTTCCGTAACACAGTGGACCAAGTTCCTAGGCAATATCCCGCCCTTGACGTTTGATAGCGTCGACGCATGGGCAAAAAAGTCGGCGAAAATTCCACTGTCACAACAGAAGAAGGGCTATTCAAATTTTATTGAAGGCTATGTGCACGACGTTGAAGGTACGTGGTTTTATGTTGTCTGTTTTGTATCATTACTTTGCCCGAAGACTAGCGCGCGCGGCATACATTACTACTACTGGTGTACTGGATCAGCGCCCCCTGTTGGCACCCAAACAGCATTACACAAGCCTGACAAAACTTGCCACACCCCCTGCCGGCTTTGGTTACCGTAATGGTGACGTGACGCTTCTTGTTACCGTGGCGGTAACATAAGGCGGCTGGGGGCGTGGCCAAGTTTTCGCTGCTGGGCGCTGCGGCGCTGGAACTGCTTGGGGGCCGACGGGGTGCCGATACTAGTTCTAGTAGCTCCGCCTTACGCTCGTCTTCTCCAGTTATAATATTACATCACCGTCCATAGTCATATTGGTGACAGACACCCATTGATATGTTCAGTAATCACTATCTAAATACATTTATATCTAACTGATTATCAGCAGTTCTATTCAATACATGTAATAATATTGATTGAATGAATACCCTTATTCAAATTATTGTAATATTATGATATACACATTGTTTATACTATATTATACTAATGCCATGATGATTATTAAAGATTCCTTTTTATCTATGCACTATGTCTATTCTGTACCAGTATCTATGCTGACATTTAAACAAACTTTTATCTGTAGAAATTACATGTAAATTTTTAAGTTAGTTGCAAAAATATAACTCATTGACATTTTTGAATGATAGTTCAAGTTCAGCAAGAAGGGGATGACGGGTGCAAAATCCGAGCAAAGGCGTACCCCTCTATGAGAAAGAATAACCCACCCTACAAGCTGATGGTTTGTAGAAATGATCACTCCCAAAAAGTTGGGTTGTTGGTTGAATTTGGGCTTGTTGGGAAAGTCAACCCAATGGTTTTGTTTTTATTGTTCACACGATTTTCTTGTTGTCATTTACCACACATTTCCATGTTTGAGTTTTTTCAGGTACGGTATGCCTCTTAAAAGTGTTTTAACAGGTAAAGATCACCGTTACTTCAATGAATCAATAGTAGACAAGTTTGTTTTGACAAATTAGTAGACAATAAAAATTTGATAATAGATTTTTTTAGAAATGTGTGTGACTGGAAATGTTTCTTACACTTTGTTGGAAAAGGCTATTGTGATTTGTTTGTGACCAATCTGTAAGCCTGTAATATATCTTTATGTACAGTCAATTATGTATAGTACTCAGACACTGTTAGAAGAGATTGGTGTAATTTGTGAATAAAATGTAGGCTGTTATCTTATATATTACTTAATTGATGTTTTTATTCACAGGTAAGTCTGACAGATGCAAAGATCATTCATTCATCCCAATGCGAATGCAAGGCTGGAAATGGCCACTGCAGCCACATCATAGGCCTGTTGTACATGGTGTGCCATTTCCAAAAGCTGGGGCTGCAGTCTGTGCCAGCAGTGCATAGTAAAACCTCCCTACCACAGACCTGGCATGTACCATCCAGGACTGAGGGGCTGACACCCAAACCAGTTGATTCGCTAAACATCAGTAAAGTAAAGCCTGTGCAGCAGCCCACCAAGAGGAGACGGGTGTCTGAGGGTCTCGTGCCCAAGGTATACTGCCCAGTACCAACACCTATACCTTGGGCACCTTTCACAGCATCCCTTATGGAGCAGTTACAATCAATCAAATCCAATGCACAAATCACAAAGGTTCTATCGCAGTCCCAAAACACGCCAACTGTGAGCACTAAGTTTGGTCCTGTACCCCTTGGCTCTCCCATATCCTACCAGCAGAGGCTGGAACTAAAGGATGGTGACATTATTAAACATCCAAGTCACCCCACATTTCCCACATTTGCACTACCCCCATTAGAGTCCACATTCTCATATGTGCTAAGACAGGCAGAGCAAGAAATGATCCTAGGTTTGCATGTTACAGAGGAACAAGCTCTGGAAGTAGAGGTTAACACCAGGAAACAGAGTCACAGCAAACTGTGGCATGATGTGAGGAAAAACAGGATAACTTCTTCAGTATTTAAACAGGTGTGTTCTAGACAAGGGGATCATGACAGCCTTGCACAAAGATTACTGACTAGTAAGGGCATACAGACATCTGCCATGAAATTTGGCATTGAGCATGAGCCAGAAGCTGCCAAATTGTATTCTGAAGTCACTGGCAACAATGTCTACCTGTCTGGGTTTGTGATCAACCCATCTGCCCCACACCTGGGAGCATCACCTGATAGGAAAGTGTATGACCCAAATTCTGAAACCCCTCATGGTCTATTAGAAATCAAGTGCCCTGACAAAGATTCATTCTATTCATGCCCCTACTTAAAGAAGCAAAACAATGGCACCTACAAACTAAAATCTACCCACAGTTACTACTACCAGGTGATGGGGCAGATGGGCCTGACAGGGGAGAAGTGGTGCGACTTTCTGGTGAAGTGTAGGGACGACTATCATTTGGAGCGCATTGCATTTAACGAAGATCTGTGGTGCTCTATGAAAACTGCCCTAGATAGTTTCTTCTTCCTGTTCCATCTGCCACAGATGTGCAAAAACTAACATGTCAATCAAAATCTGAAGTTAACAAAAATCTGAAGATAGATAAGATATATCCCTTCAGAAAGAGAAAAATATGTTTTAAACTATGGAAATGTAATCTGTCTAATTTGCAATATATAACTTGCAATGCTCACTTCTATGTATTAGTAGCATGTCACAAATATGATTCCTACCATTTACTGAATGAGTTTGTGACCCTCTCTAATTGAATATGTAAATAAGGTTGTCATGTATACATGTATAATCTATATGAAGTAATTTTCTCCCATTTCAAAAAAGCATATGTTGTTAATATTACAGTATTTTCAATGCCTTCCAAATGATAGTCGGCCCTACACTTCAAACTAACAGCACCGCTCCCCCTCCGCAACTGCCTAAATAGCTTTGCCCATGTACATGTGCACATAGTCATGAAGCTGACATTCAGAGATGACACCAAGCTCAAGATTTCTTAATGACTAAATGAAATTATTGCCTTTATTATATATTTATGCTCTTAAAGGAAAGCATCAGAAAATCTTCAATTCATTATTTTCCAGTAGTTTACTCATTAAAAAGTTGATTTACGTCAATTTTTACATTAATCCGCCCAATATGACCCTGTAGACACGTTTGAACTTCGCGCTCTCCTCCCCTCTCCCGCCGCGCTGGCCGATGACGTAATGGCCTCGTTCTGATTGCCTGCGCGCTGACGTCACAAATCAGAATTGAAACTTCTGGCCATGCCAGCCATTTTGCTCGGTGAACCTCGGTCCCTTCGGCGGGAAATCACACCGCCATTCTGGAAGCCAGTCCGTTGTTGTTGACAATTAACTTCGTGGATCTGTAAGTCGCGTTGTGAGCTGTCTACGAAGCCATAGTCCCCGGGAGACTGAACATGAATTAGCTTGTCTGCAGCGGGTGAACCGCGCGGCGACGGGACGAAATCACAACAATGGTTTTTGGGGAGGTTCACGCACCGTGCCATTCTGGACTATTACAAGAGCGAGTTCGGGTCAGTTCTTACCTTCTCCTTTCCGAACAGCACAGTGATAATTACACGTAAGCTTCCACGAATTTTGGTTGAATTCACAGTTGTAGACCTCGTTTGTTCTACTGACAACATACCCTTGATCGCTACATATCGAACAACCCCCTTTTCGCGCCGAAACAGATAGCACCACAACTTGTACAGATCGTGCGAGTTACGCCTCGCCTCTCACTTTATTTTCTGTTTCTCGGGTAAATTATCTGGACTGGTCGGTTTTTCAATCATGTAGCTTTGGCGGAGATTGCTGGGGGCTCATTCAAAACAAATCACGGACTCTGAAACGAAGCCGACATTTCGCGCCATTCACAATGCCGACCTGTGTTGTATGTAAAAACAACAATGCTGTATGTATGTTTCGGCGCGGAAGGGGGATCGTTCGATATGTAGCGATCAAGGGTATGTTGTCAGAGAATGATTTTTTTTAATGTCCCTGCCAGTTGGACAATTGTGAATTCAACCAAAATTCGTGGAAGCTTACGTGTAATTATCGCTGTGCTGTCCGGAAAGGAGAAGGTAAGAACTGACCCGAACTCGCTCTTGTAATAGTCCAGAATGGCACAGTGCGTGAACCTCCCCCACCACCATTGTTTTGATTTCGTTCCGTCGCCGCGCGGTTCACACGCAGGCAAGCTTATTCATGTTCAGTCTCCCGGGGACTATGGCTTCGTAGACAGCTCACAATGCGACTTACAGGTCCACGAAAGTAATTTTCAATGACAACAAACTGAACTCCAGAATGGCGGGGTGATTATTTACCGCTGAGAGGACCGAGGTTCACCGAGCAAAATGGCTGGCTAGAAGTTTCGGATCCGTGACGTCATACAATCTCAGACGATCAGAACGAGGCCATTACGTCATCGGCCAGCGCGGCGGGGAGGGGAGGAGAGCGCGAAGTTCAACCGTGTCTACAGGGTCATATTAGGCGGATCAATGTAAAAATTGACGTACATCAACTTTTTAATGAGTAAACTACTGGAAAATAAAGAATTGAAAATTTTCTGATGCTGTCCTTTAAAAACATGTATGTACAGTTATCAGGCAATAAAGCTTAATAAGTGGCGGCTGCTGGCCCATGCTCAATGCCAATAACAATAAGATATCAACATGGCTCATGAATCCTGGTCTGTACAGGTTCAATTTTTTCAAAGACAGGTTGATGTTAGAAAACATTATTTGCTTAATAATATATAATTACACAAGGACTATTTTTTTTTGTGTGCAAATTACAATTGCAAGTAGAGACTTTATTCTGTACATACATACTTGCAGGCATATTTGTAAAAAGGTGGACTCAGATGCAGATTATACAATGTATAAAATATCCATCATATAAAATACATTCTACAATGTACAATATACAATATGACAACACTTATCTTCTATCTTTTTTCAAGTAACAATAGCATAATGTATCTGAAACAGCAAGAAGTAAACCACCATTTAGAAAACATGTGGTGATGGTAATAAATCATTACCAGTTGGTATTTAGGCTAGTAACATGCCAATAACAATAAGACTATGATATCAACAATGGCTGATGAACCCTGGTCTGTACAGGTTCAATTTTTCTCACTTCTTAAGACATATAAAGACAGTTTGATGTTACAAAACATTGCTTAATAATACATAATTACACAAGGAATATGTTTTTTTGTGCAAATCAAATATCAACTAGAGACTTTATTCTGTACATACTTGCAGGCATATTTGTAAAAAGGTGGACTCAGATGCAGATTATACAATCTAAAAAATATCCATCATATGAAATACATGCTACAATATACAATATGATAACTTATCTTCTATCTTTCTTCAAGTAACAATTAATAGTATAATGTATCTGAAACAGCAAGAAGTAAACCACCATTTAGAAAAAATGTGGTTACGGTTACCATAATAAATCATTACCAGTTGGTATTTAGGCTAGTTTATTTGGACAACTAAAGAATGGTAGATTTGTTGAAAGCATCTTGTACATAGTTTCCCAACGTAAAACCTTCATTACATGAGTACACAGTATTCAACTAATGGATTAGGAAAAATATTGCCTCAGACTGCCTTACAATGTTACAAGGTTGGAGACATTTCAGTTTGTTGGTACAACATGATCATTTGCAAACCACATCTGGTCATATGTAAAATGTCATTGTGAATAAATGCAATGTCAAGATTCATAAAATCTGCTGTATCTATTTGATTCTGTTCAATATGTATTGTTTTACAAATAATGATTTGGTCTAAAGACATATATATTTAATCATACCATATAACTTTGGTATTCATAGAAATATAAGACAAGTTAGTTACAATAGGAGTGTTGTTGATAAGACTATGCCAGAGTCTACAACAGGATAAAAACATACATGAAGAACTATAGATTCAAATATATGTTTATGAGGGAGGGATATACAGAATACATTACATGGTCATATATGTCATATACACATGTTTCCATGTAAAATGCACCAGAAGTTGAGAAAATTTGGTGCCCTCAGACAAAAATTAACCCAAAGACAAGAGTAATATTGAGAGCACACGTGTTTCCATGTGAAAATTGCGCCAGAAGTTAAGAAAATTTGGTGCCCTCGAAAAGAATTGACCCAAATGGCGAGTTATCCTTTATTGTACAGTAATTTTCAGAATACGGGTTCCTTGAAATGTGTAAATCAGAACAAGTAGTAGTTGAAATCTACTGGATTGATGAAGAAAAGTGAAAGGGCCCAACTACTCCATCAAAAGAGATTAAGTCTAAGATTATTAATGCTTTGAGATATAGACTCCAAGCTTCATACATTTAAATGGTTTCTAAGCACTATTGAGCACAAACAATTGTATATAACATATTCTTTTCTGATACAAGACCTACTGGACGATAAACAAGCATTTTGTAGTCTTGAATGTTACAGTGCCAAGAACAATATGATAGGGGCTTTTCTAATACTTAGTAATCGATGTTGTCAATTTTTTTTTAATCATGCCTTTGTCTCAGGAATTTCTAACACAATTTGGTGACCCACTTCAGGAGAATACATGAAGAACTCCAAAAAATGTGAGGGGCAGACAGTAGCATCAAATGTTGATATTGAGTAGAATAACTAGTACAAAAAAATGTATTATGTATTTTTGGTCTTCATTTCATCTTTATACATGTACTTTTCAGTGCGATGCAAACAAATAAACCACATTTTTGATGGAGGAGTCCCATTTTCACTTGCTTCATCTATCAACTTCCCTTATTAGAATAAGGGTCCCCTGAAATTTGTCAGAATCGAACAAGTAGTCCAAATCTGGTTGATTGACGGAGCAAGTGAAAGTGGGACTACTCCATCAAAAATGTGGTATTCCTTTACCCGCCTGATGGCCCTCTCCACATGTATTCTCAACCTAGCTATCTCATGGGTCTGACTAACTTCACTGGCAGAGAACTTTCCTTTCTTGCCAAGGAATGGGGGGATCACTAACATTGCTTGTTTATTGTCCAGTAGGTCCTGTATCAGAAACCCCTTATCAGCCATAACAGAATCATTAGGCTCAATAAGGTCAACTACTCCTGATCTAGCTGTAATTTCCTTATCTGATATACATCCAGTATACAGTGTGCTGACAAAGGACAGGACCCCACATGGTGTGATACCGATTAAACCCTTAAATGTTGTGTGGCTTTTGTACTGTGAATATGTTTCAGAATTAAGTACCTTAGAACTTGGAGTCTGCACCTTTAGCTCTGTACAGTCAAGTATAACTCTTGTCTTTGGGTAGGTCTTACGGAAACATTCTGGCATATTCTTATCAACAACACTCCGAGAAGGCCAAATTGCCAAACTGCCCAACATGAAGTACAAATAATTTGCCCAGGTGATTAACATCCTACTAACAGAAGACTGGGACACACCAAACCTAACAGCTAAATCATTCTCTGCAAGACCCTGCCTCACACGGCACAAAAACATGAAAAACTGGTCAATAAGGGGAAGACTTGAATCATTAAAAGATGACATTCTAACATTGTTCATATTAGATGAATGTCTCTGCATCTGAGTCCACCTGATCATGTTATTAGCTGAAGGTTCTAAAGATGTGAAAACGCTAACTAATGTTTGATAGTTATTAAAGCCAGTGTAAAAACTAATTGCTTGCGGGTCAGAAGAAAATCTATCCAAGAAAAACTTTTCCTGCTCCAGTTGTCTAACCTTTTCCTGCAGTCTGGCAATCTCTGCCTGGGCAGCTGCCAGCTGACTCTCTGCAGGAACAGGGGTGGAGGAATAGTCATGGTCAGCTGATGGTGCCGGTGTAGTGTCTACTGCACCATCAGCTGCCACTCCTTCATCACAGCCTACACATGGGTCTGGAGCAACACTGAAATACAAAACAGAAAATTCTATGAGCTATGATGAAAAACCTGCAAAACCATCAACATTTCATAATGTATTGCATAATTCTGAGTTTTTTAAATTTGACATATTTTTACATGTCAGTGGATAACAATTACTGTATGTATGCGTAAATAAACTTTATTATTGCAACATAGATATGAGCAATGTAGGTCAGTACACAAATAAGATAAATTCTTACTCATTGGAACGCTTCTTTGGCGCAGGCCTCTCAGTAGTTGTTTTTGTCCACTGGAATACTGATGGTATGACTCCTGGCCTGAGCCGTGTTAGACCTGACAGTGTTCTGAGAAAGTCTTTCTCATGGAAATGTTCGGAGCACACACGGGTTGCAGCAGATATCTAGAATTGATTGAAGAACATGTTGTATATTGGTTGTGATCATTCAGAATATATAATATAATATACAAATACTATATACATGTATCTTATTTGTTGCCAGTTAACCGAATTTTATAAGGTGTCAAATGTGATATACTACATGTACTGAATGTAATCACAACTTCAAATAAGCTGGTGTGTCTTTTAGCGAGAAATATAACGCCTTACATTTTAATAGGCACAAGTCCGCACTGCACGAGTCTCAAAATTCAAATGAAAATGCCGATATTGACGGCGGAAAGTTTGCTAAGAAAGGAACATGAAATGCTTATACAGTAAGGAAACTTCGCAGACATACAGGGACATTTTCTTGAGTATTCACGGGCAGTGGCTGATCTTAAACACCGATTGTGCGAGCGATATTTTGCGGGGCCTTTATGGATATTCGCTAGAAAATACGCAAGTAAACAAAGGTCCAAACAAAGAAAATGTCACATTGGATGCTTGGATCGACTTGAAACTCAGGATTTACAAATAGGAGACCACTCGGAGCATATTCTGAGAAAAAAGTCTGAGATTTGTGCCTCGAGAACTTGTCCACAAAAGATAATAGCTTAGAAACTGTCACACCCAGTTAACGCCCCTGCCCCTCCCCCACCCGCGAACATGCATGTAACGTTACACCAACCAAAACATTACGAAATAATGCGAAAATACCTTGAAATTCTTTCCGACATCTCTGCGGATCTTCACAATCCATTCTCTGCGCTGTTGTTTATCATGAGGGATACGGTGAAATGTGAGTTTTTTACCGATATCGTAGCGCGAGTCGCTAACACAGGATGGTACACAACAGTGGTACGCCGCCATATTGTCCCGGTGTTGCTCGTGCGTTCCACGCCTCGTTTTGGTGCCAGATTGCGTCATACGTGAATAGGGCGTATTGCCTTCATCCCGAGGATGGTACACAATGTATCAAAGAAGTGTGGATGGCATTCAGCACTAAAGACAGATCTATTGACAACTGTAGATGGCAGTCAGCACCATGAAAATATATAGACAAGGAAGGCATTCAGAACAAAGGATAGATGTACTGATAAGTGTGGCTCTAATTCAGCGCCAAGGACAGATCCATTTACTGTAAAAGGTGATCAGTACCAAGGACAGATCTATTGATGAGTGCAGATCTAATGACAAGTGCGTGAAAAATTGTCAGCACCAGGACAGGTCTGCAGATCCATACAAAAGTGTAGAAGGTGTTCAGCACTTTGGACAGATGTATTGATAACTGTGGAAGGCAGTCAGCACCATGAAATGATATATTGACAAATGTGTGGAAAGCATTCAGAACCAAAGGTAGATCTATAGACAGTGAGGTGGAAGGCGCTAAAAACCAAGGACAGATCTATACGCAAGTGATTCCTTACACAGTTACACCATTATGATGTACATGTAACATTATCAGGAAAACACTCTGCTCTTGACACATGGGTGCTGCTGTTGCAACTTGACAGCTAGTTATTTTTCAAGTCAACTCAGCCAAGGGTCACTCAAAATGAATATGGGAAATGGAGTGTCTTTGAAGAAATGGTATCAAATGTTACACTAGATTTTGATCAGCCAACACTTGTACAGCTTAATTCATTTGTTAAACGTAACAACTGACAACAAAATAAATGAGCCATATTGAACGTATATTGTACAAAAATGAAGCACATCTACATACACACAGGGTCATGTCAGGCCATCCAATTTCTTATTGAGCGAATCTTGAGAGATAGCCGTCTAATCTTTCAGTGGGTCTTGCTGTGCATGTCAAATGAAGGAACTGTATTGACAAGCTTCTTAAATGCAAACCCCAGGCTGGATAAGAGGTCTCTCTCATGAAAGGAGTGCAGCACAGGGCATGTAGAATTTGAATTAATCATTAAAAATAAGACAGTCACTATAGAGGACAAACTGAAATGAAATAGATAACTAATCAGTGCACACAATCAAAGTAGACGTCAAGTAGGTCTATGATTGATTTTCATATTACATATAGATATAGGTACCCCTAAACAAAATTAATGGAGTTTCTTAACCCATCATATCTCTTTGAGAAAAGTACCAGTTTCATTTCACGATCATGGATTGATTCTGGCAGTCTGGTGGGTGAAGGCACTTGATGTTTCTATCTCGTGATGGAGTTTGTGATAAAAGTGTTTTTACTATAGGGGGTGAGCTACAATTGGCCTCTCCTTGAGTAGACAGGCAGATCATTGCTGGCTGCCAGGTCAGCGGCACCCATTGATGGTTCTCAATTTCCTGAGGTTTATTCAATTACCTGGTTTGCAGGCCTTCGCAAATAGGACCCAACTTAATGACTGATGGAAATAGAAATCCCGTGAGGTACCTCGAAGCCTCGCAACGTTATACCGTCTTTATGTACATAATATAATGTTACGGCACCACGTACGGAGTAAATCTAATGATCGCTGCCGCCGAGATCGCACCTGTTTTGGTTTCATTTCGTAAATGTGCCGCCTTATCGTCAGTGAAAGAGCTACCCCTTGTGAGATTAAACGAGGCTGATTGTGATTGGTAGGAATTACAGCCCTGTGATAGGGGTCATCACAGGGGTCTCTTATGGCCGTTCCTTCTTTGATTGCCGTGGACATCCTATCAACTCTGGTCGCATGGGGAATCTTAACTACAGTAGACTACTTTATATTTCCTGTTACAGATAAGAGAGTGTGTGGTTAAGGCCAAATCAATCTATTTCCTTGGTTCATGGAAGGTTTAATGTAGAAATTTAGCAAGAGGAAAAGTTCAAAACAATGGGCTAGGAGGACTAGAATCCATGTATTTTGCTATCTGAAAAAAATGGCTTTCCCTCAGACTCTTTAGGTAAAGACCATGCAAATGCATTTCCTTGGTTTTCCTAAAATCGAATTAAGAATTTGGCAAAAGTAAAATGTGAAAACCAGGGATTGGACAAAAAGTTGAACCTGACTATATTTGCTCCCTTGTTATTGAGTATATCAAGTGCAGACTTTCCATTCAGACTGTTTTCATGAAGATCTAATTTTCTGATCTCTCTGACATGTATAACAAATCTTAGCACGGGACTGCATGTTGCATGTTACCAAATACGGTTTTGCAATGCAATGGAACGGAAGTAGAAGTTGAAGGAGCACTCACAGCAAAATATATGTTATCAGGAGTGTCTCAATCTTAAATGTCATTTAATTTCTTATAATTAGTATGCTCAGTGCAAGGCCATTGACCACTTCTAGGCACTAAACTACATTCACTGTTAGGAGCATTTTTTCTCCTTAGGTCAGAAACATTGAGCTTTGGCAAGTTCAAAATAACTGATTCAATAGGCAATCCAGTATCAGCAAATTCCACTCCCTCTGGTTTCTGGTTTCACTACCCCATTTAGCCGGAATGGTTTTGATCCATTCACACAGTGAAGGACCCCTACTCTTTTGGAGGCATTTTCTTTTACGTGCCCAAGGTGTGCCTCTCCCCAAACATGGAACCTTTATTTAACGTCCTATCCAAGGGACGGCCCTAGGCAAAGCTAGGTGTTCAATTTCACCTGAGTAAAAGACACAAGATTGGTGACATGGCAGGTTTTGAACCCGGGACCTCTTGGGCCTGAGCCCAAAGTGCTGCCAATTATGCCACGTGATCTCACTCGATAATGATTCTGAACCTTGGTTAGCTGGAATAACTGCCTTCGGCATGACACATCAGCCACATGATAGCTGGTTTTATCAGGAGAATAAACTGGTATCACCTAAACCATGTTCATTATCTAACTCTAACTGCTGTTCAAAGCTATTGATTCCCTTTAGATTTCCAAACTCTGATAACAGATACCAACCATAATCAATACATGGGCTGGAAGAGAATGAATCATCAACATTTCCAAAGTAGAGGTCCTCCCAGTAAGTGTAATGATTGGTGTGCCTGTGGCTGGGTATGGCCTTGGTGCTGAATGAGTTACTGTTCTTATCTTACATGAAGCAAAGCTCGAGCTGGGAGATACAGATCCCCTCTGGCAATGATGGACTGCTTCTTGCTGTAACAAATGTTCCCTGAAAACATTCTTTACAATCCCTGAAATTGAAAAATGTGCGGAGGTAATGTGTGTACCCGAGCATATGTATTAGATTTGTTGATAAATGTGCAGCAGCAAATCGCCCAGTTAACTGAAAGTAGCCTGTTGTTGCTGTAAAGTTTTTGGTAAGTGGCCAGAAAAGATTGGCTATGGAATGTAACAAAAAGTTTTACTACTTGTAATGTGCAGAAATTTTGATGTAACAGATTTTGATTGATTGTTATGCTGTCAATCAAATTGTGATTGACAAGCAGAGCATGAATGGCTATGGATACCAAGAAATGCGTGTTTGAATCAGTTTGTACCCGTGAAAATACAGCCAGAATTCATCCTCATTTGCATCTATTAACCAAGCAATGTCTAACCCAATGAAAAAAGTAGGAAGGAAGGAAGGGTTGTAAAAAAGAAATGAACTCAATCTTAAACCATCAAACTGATTCAAAGGATGTAGCTAAAGAAATACCTTAGAATACCTTAGAAATCTCTCTCCCTTCTTGAAAATTGTCATATCTAAAGACAAAGTCAAAGATATCAACTGTAGAATGTAAGCTTTAAGCTTAACTGTTGTCTATAATATGACTACCTATTCAAGTAACGGAGACATGTAGTTCATATGGAATACAACGCAGAAGATAACAGCTGAAATCCATACCATTGGAGTTCATACATGAATTACTTTACCTTCCCAAATTCTAAGTTCTGATTGATAAATGCCCAGAATAGGATCCTAGGACAAGCCTTGTCAACCATTGAACAAAGTTTCAAAGTCAAGTGGTTCCCTTGCTTGATTAAAAGCTTGCCATAAAGAGTTGACATGATATGCGGGGTGTAGATGACTTGAAGGATGCCTCTGTTAATGAGACATGCCTACTGAACAGCAAAATTACACCGCACTCCCGCGCTGCGCTATAAACGGAGACGTGAAACACCGCCCTCAAGGCCAGGGCTTTATACATCACTTACTGCAAAGGTGCTACAACTCTTAAGTAACTCCTGCACGGTGGGAATTTCTTTCAAATTGGTCCCAATCAAGCAGAAGGCCCATTTGAGATCCATGCAACCCCTGTAAATAGTCGATCTCTGTAAATAATGCAATGGTATGATTGCTACGAATATTTATGTACTTTTACAGTGTTTGTCTCTCCAGGTAAGCCAAAAAGGGAGTTTTCATGAAGTTATAATTCTAGTTATTAAAAAATATTCTGTGTTATAGTAGTTATATAAGCCGGCAACTCGGCTGTGGGCGGAAAAAATCATTACACGATAGAAAGGTGAATTGTTGAGCTACTACAATCTATGAGGCACAAGTTGTAAGTTAAAAGCTTTCCTTCTGACCAAATGCGTGTTTAACAGGCACACCATGGGGGTCCTATTTTCAGCAGGTCTTTATAAAAGGCTTATATCAGCCCCCTACTCTGAGTGGGCGGGAATTTAACGACTTCGATTACACTCCTGCGAGGAAAGTCCCGAGTAATTTACACCTGCACGTACGGAACAGCGTCATTTCCTTCTGCTCATCCCCTGAGATCATTTCTCATCATTACCTCCCCAACAGTGATCTGTCTCTGGGTGTTTGTTACCCAGGAAATAGAACCCACTTTGTGTGAGGCTCAGGGAAGATTTCCCTCCAATTGAATTTACCGAGAATTGCGTCAAAGACACGAGACAGATGTGCTGTAGCCATTTTTCTCAGGATTTTCTGTGTATTGAATTGTGTTATCCTGGTCTTAGGGATTATGGATATGAACAATACATAGCAACCTTGACTAATGTATTTTGAAGTAGTGTGGTATGTAGTTAAGTATCAATTTTATGTGCATGCCTCACTGTAATACTTTCTTTTGATCGGAAAGCCATTCGTTACCACACCGGCTTATTTTACAAGTGTTGTAGTGTAAATCGGATAAAATCTCAATGCATGACAAATCACTTAACAAAGTTAAATTGAACTGAGATGTTGATTTTTCAATCCATATAAAAAGCCTCACACAAATGTAATGCATAAAAATCTTTTGCAGCTTCCACTTCTCATTCAATGAAAGTGCTACAGAGTAGTCTTTGATTTTGAATCAGGTTCTGGTCAGGAAGTGTGAAAAAATACTAAAATCCTTTCTTGGCATTTTAGTCTTTTGGCTTTTTTCAAAATAATATAAGAGTTTGGTGGAACATGAGAATTCTTTTCCCCCTCTAACTTCCCACTCCACCTTGGTATTCCACTACATATAACAATGCCAAGAACATCATCTAAACATCTCTCAACATCTCTTTCTCATTGTCAAAGTACTAGACAATACTAAGACTGTGTGATCATTCAACACAAACTTCTTGTCTTGTTTTGAATGCAGCAAGAAGAAGCAGAGTCCTGTTGAATACAGTTGATGGGATGGTAAGAAAGCCTTTAGGAACACAGTGTTATAACTTATATAAGAACCCCATTTTCCAATAAGCCCCCAACCTCAGGAAACATGGAGAATGATCTGTTACTTTTCACATGAGTGTAATAAAAAACTTAATGTTTGTTAATTACTTAACTTGAACAGTATCTAACTAAATTATAATCTGAATATACATAACTTCAAATTAGATATTAAAATTGTTTCAAAGGTCAAAATACCTATGAAATATTACAAAATTCATTCACACGTCACACATTCATTTCCCAACCATGACTACCTTGCCTACATGTCTGTATATCAAGCAATTGTTGTGAGCCAGGTGGAACTTAGACAGCAACATTCCCACTGGGCATTGCTGAGGTCAGGTGATTGATGATGTCATCCATCACTGTACACGCCAATTACAACAATTAGGAACAAACCATTGTCGTGTCAAAGGGGGATAAAACACTGTGTGAATAGTTTGATGTCTTTGCATGCTGGATTAGATCAGATATATATCAAGACATGTTATTTTTGTATCTATCAACTAACATGTTACATAAAATTGTTGATGAAAATATTAGACACAAGTTTGCTTCCATCTGTGTCGGTGTACGATTAACGAGTCACGATTTAAATAGTAAGTAGCTCTGAGTGGTCAAAATAAGGAATAAGTATATTCCTTCATCTCAAGAGCTAAAATCTATTAATTTACATATTACATCAGCAAATTGTTGATGAAAACATTAGATACAAGTTTGCTTCCATTTCTGTTTGTATACGATGAACGAGTCATGATAGTAACTACAGGTACTAGTAGCTATGAGAGTCAAAACAAGGTTACTGTATGCATGTCTGTTCTTGAAGATATGAAACATAGAAGGCAGAAAATCGAATAGCCTCAATTCACTAAACAAACGCAGTTGAATTATTGGGAATCAATGATGCATGATAAACTGCTTTGCGTTAACAAAAGACAACCATGTGTTTTATGCCAGCAGTTTATAGAAACAAAGATTGTATCAATCTATTTAGTATGACTAACATGTAGTCAGAAGATCCATTGGTAATGGTAGTGGTGCTTCACCACAATCAAGGTTGGTCCTGGAGAAAAGCAATTACAGCAAATGGTCTGGGAAGACTTGAAGAGCATTTTCTTGAGGCGTACTCCCCACAGATTTAGTGCTATAGAGTCCATTTAGAAGCTGTGAAAATGTCACATGTGAACACATGCATGCCCCCTGCACCTTGTTGATGGGCCGTGTGCTTCAGATCACAGGCAACACAGTCTTCAAGCATGACTGAACAAACAACTTTGCCCTCTTAGTCACACCAATTTAATTTGTTGCTTCTCATATTTTTTTAGAAAAATATTGGGTAGGTCGGTCGGTCGAAAAAAAAAATTTCAAAAAGTCTGGGGTGAACATATGAGGCTTATATAAAAAAAAAAGGTTTGTAGCCAAGTTTTCAACTTTTCATGGCGTGATTTATCCAATCAATGTCTTCCTTTGATTTGATACCACTGTTCCAAATAAAGGGAATTGTTTTCATACTGAAATTATGTGTGTTGAATTTACTTATTTCTACATGTAATTACAACTATTACCATAATGTAAACCTATATTATTTTTCTTGGGACTAAATCTAATTTTTTTTCCAAATCGGAAAAAATGGGTCGGTAAATCCGAGAAGCAACAAATTAAATTGGTGTGGCCTTATGTTGATACAACTTCAAATCCAGTCTAGTGTGACATATAAAAGAAGGTTACTGACACCACAGCAATCATGCACAGAAAACGCATTTGTGCTGAATGCTTAAACTAGCGCAGGGCTAGTTTAAAACTTCAATGAAATACTTGATGAACCCATATGGAAGATGGTCAAAGTGCTCCAGCGATGTCTATTCTAACTTGTATATCAAATACTATCCCTGCATAGAGAGTCATTTTTACACACTGTAAGGCTGCAATTACTGAATTTTCTGGTCTTTGATCAATACAAAATACTCTAATACACAACACAAAGCACTGTCCTGTCAGTCGACACTCGACAGTCCAAAGTTTAACTCTAGGGGCTTGTCTGCTGATGGCCACATGCCACCGGTGTCTTCTTTTGCCCTATCATCAAGTTGATAACACGAAGTCACACCAGTACATTACTAATGCCTGCCAACACAGTCACACCTGTACAGAAGACACCTGTACAGTCATACCTTCACACAAAAACACCTGTACGGACCCACCTGTTCTTCTCCAGTCCCTCTTCTGTCCGTTGTTGGCACCTGCCAGCTCGATGGTCTGCTGTATGATGTCCCCTGTGGCCAGCAGAGCTCCTGAACTCACCACGTTGGTCACCAGGAGGTAGCGGCCGAACAGATTCTTGCTCAGTGTTCGTATCCAAGGAGCAAACATTGTAACTCACAGAGAACGTGGACTACCCGAATAGAAATGCAGCAGAGCAGCAGAGGGGAAGCCGTTGTAGTAGTCTGAACAAAGGTGTTAAGTGTTAGGAAAACTACTTGACTAAATGACTCATTGCAGTTCTTCTGCCCATTGTTGTCTGTATGGACTGGAGAGGCGGCTCATTGATCTTTGATCTTTTTTAGGGTAGGCAACGCTCATGAGACAACTACTTCAGAAGAACTGCCACAGACAAAGTGGCCGGCTTGATAAGTCCACAGGTGCTATTCACAACTGCAAGGCTGTCCCCGGATCTAGGAATTCCTGAAAAACAAGGGACATGGTGTAATTAATTGGGATATGCATTTAAATCAAAACAAAAAACATGAGTCTACCATGGCTTATAAGTACCAGTATTCATTTGAGCTCTAAATTCAGCAAATCAAATCAAAGTAGAGGATAAACTATCACGTTTAGTAAGTGTGGTAGGATGATTTCCAACCGCAAATCAAAATTTCATTGACCCCGTCTATCTCTCCCTCAGGCTCCTTCCCTCTCCTTTCACCTGCCTGCCTACCTCGTGTGGCCAGCCGCCAAATTTATAGATCGGATCGGAGTAGGGCCCTGGGCCGGCCGAGACGAATACGAATGAGTGCCGACCGCGAAGCTCGTGTCTGCACGCAACGATGTACCACACAATAATAACGTACGTGCCGGCGTGACAGGAAATATCAGTGAGTAGCCACAGTCTTCCTGTAGTGCCTGACACATCCGCAGACTCACTGCCTACCAGTAGCACATGTGGGACCCCTGGCGACTGTTGCATGTTGGCAACACATAACAGTGACTGGCCCAGCAACAGTAACGTCTCATGCTTTTTGGGCTAAGAATTAAATGCGTCTAAGTGCTATTTTTGACAAATATATAAGGGAAAGCAACGTCACATATGGAAATCGTGACAAAAGGGGGAGGGGCATGGACGCCGGCCGGCCGGTCTAAAAAAAAAAGATCGACAACGCTAGAAAATGACTGTCCTAGTAATAAACTCTTTACTAATTGTTCCTAAGACATACCTTGGAAACTGACTTGAAGGATGATATAGCTTTGCGGTGTGTTATAAACTTCGTAAGCGCTGACAGCCAAGTTTAAACAGATTGCGGAGTGGTGACGGCCTTCCGGATATTTGTTCGCCCCGCGGTGTTTGCCAGCTGATCGGATCAGCACAGTTTGCGGTATTAAGGTTTTACGACAGTGTCGCAACCCCTGGAACTGTTCACAAAGAAAACAACAGACAAGAAAGAAACGTCGATCGGTATATGATGTGTTATTGAATGTCTGGTATGATAAAGAAATCACTGACTCAAATATATTGATGTCAAAAGTATCAATCTTTTCGCTTTATACGTTGGATTTTTTTTGACGTTATGGAAACATTATGCAAGGTGTTGTGCAACAGTGTACCGACCATTTTACGGTATACCGCTTTACCCAGTCTTCCTACGCCCGTGAGGAAAAAAGGTCAACTAGATTCAACTCTAAACTGCTAAAATACTTTCAATATATGAAACCAATTACTTCTACGGAAAGTGAAAGTATGTTCTATCCAATATAATTGAATATACGTCATTTTCTGTTGGTATTGATAATGATGAGGATTGATATAGTGATGATTTCGGTGAAGCGGCTAGTATTGACCCCTCGTAACCCCCGGCATTATAGACTTCAGGAGCAGCGGTACGTGCCTGGCACCTGTCTGCTGTTTACACACAATTCATTGTCGACGAAATGTACAGATAACAAACAACTCTTGGACACAACAAGTCTTGACATTGCGGCAAGACGTTTGCGAAGGACCCAAGGCGTTTGGATAGTGTCCTTCGGGTCCCGGTTTTTGGCCAGGTGCGTGTTTCTTTTTCTGTTCCAAGCTTAGTGACTTGCAGTATTTGTTGTATAACCAGGTGTGCATTCAGGTGAGACAGGTAAGATCTACAATGTTTCTTTAGTGTTTCCAGCATGCCTTAAGAACACGAGATACTGTATATCTTCCGAACGATACATTTACGAATTGGGATATCGTGTAGGCATCTTCTGGTAATTTTTTAGATCACAACTTTGTCCAGACATTTGCCGTCCTCTGTGAGTTCTTACCTGCGATCGTTTACTGTCTAGCTACCAGCTCTTAATTAGACTGCGTGCGACCATAAGGTATGGAATGCCATCATGTGTTTTGTAGACTCTTTAATGAATGTCTGAAAAGCCTAACATGGCACAGACTGTCACTGTCACGGTTTATAAAAAGGCAGGATGTTCTTGACGCAACGCTAACAGTTCTTGGAATACTAGTAACCAGGAAACAGAGAGGGGCGGGACTGTGCTACCGGACGTTCTGGACCCGAGTGGGCCAAGAAACAATTGGGAAAATTAAGGACAATCGAAATAATTGACTTTTAAGCTGCAAATGAACCTCTGTCATCTCCCAAATGAATCTACTAAAAGCACCACCCACTGAGTCTCATTGGAATGAAAACAATAGGCCCTCAAATGACCATGTTTTCATTTGGTTGTAACCCTGCCAGGCCTTTACATAACTCAACATCTTTTAATATTTTATGTTGTTAACATCACAGACCAGTGCAGAAATTAAAAAAAAAAGCAGTCTTTTGTTGCACCAGCAATACACAACCATTATACATTAAATGTAAAGGTATTGATGTTCAGTTGAATAGAAATTCTGATGACACTTCACAGGTAAGCCAATGTAATAATGGCCTTTGTTGTATTAGTGGTAACAATCATTAGCGAAGCCAAGCTAAGAAGTAGCAGCTCATAAATGATTCATAGTATGTAGACGTTACAAATTGTGATCACTCTGTTAACTCTAAAACTTGGTGAAGAAACATGATTTTTCTTACCTACAACATTTTGGCAAAAAGGCTTACAAGTATTACAATAACAAGTAGCATTACGTGATGTTCCAAATTGTTCCTTCATTGTTTAAGTGTCTCATTCCATGGGAATTTGTTAGATCAAAGGCTAGATGATACATTTTAGGTCATCCTTGTTGTTTCAGATAGGGGGTTTGTTAGTTACAAAGTAACAGTTACAGTAACAGTTACAGTAGCCTTTAAAGTTCCAATCAAGCTTTAAGCAAGGATGGCCATATAACTGCCTTGACTAGACATAAGAAGGTTTGTCTTTAAACATTTCGCAGAGAGGATTAGAAGAGAGAGGGACTTTTTTTTAGTATTTGCACTTGTATCATATTCTGCAATATTAACACGGATCATGCTGGAGGGCTGACAGAATTATCCTGTCAACAGTATGAAAATTTGCACTATTGACAGGATGCTGCTGTCAGCAATAGAAGAATTTCTACTGTTGACAGGATTTTCCCACTGTGATCCTGTCAATAGACTCAAGCATCATGTAAGGAAGTGGCTTATCATTTTTGCACTGTTGACAGTATCATCCTGCCAATAGCCTCTTCCTTATAATCTCCAAGCAGACCTACAATGGCATAAGATAGTACTAAACTGGCCAAGGAGTGTAGTCAGCCAAGAGATGTACATTTACCATGTAGCCAAACACAGTTCTAGACCGGCTTTACTTCTCTGGAAGCTTTTGATACTATCTTAATTGCATTGCCACCGTAGAATCTGCTTGGAGATTACTTCCTTACATGATTGTACTTCATTAAGTGTGAGGGTGCTTTCAACCTGCTTAAGGTTCAAGCAGCTTACTCTCCTTTCATGTAAGGGTTTGCAAAACAATCGATTATTCAAGAAGTATCAATGCACGCAAAGAGCAGCTGGTTACATCGTGCCAAAGCCCTAGACTTCTTTACTACTAGTATAGATCTGTATGACCACTTTGGATACAATATTTATGTTTAATACATAAAACAGAATTTTTGCAAATGTATTAAATACGTTATTCTACCCAACTAATGAGCTATAAAACATTGCATTTAAAAAAATCTGTCCATACTGGAAATAGGTAACATCAGGTTTATGTTTTTCAAATCTTATTGAGAAACCCTGAAACAATGTACTGTATATGCTATAGAGAATGTTGACCCTGTTGCTGTCAATTTGATACAAATTATGTGCAAATGAAAAATATAAGTCTAGTTCTATTTACTAGTAGTCTCATAAGCCACAGTCTATTTGATCATAGTACATGCATGGATCAGATGCTGCCCCAGAAAACATTTCTCAGCCCCTGCCCCCTGGTTCAAACGAAGTGGCCCCAACATAAGTGGGTCATTCTATTAAAGCTCCAGTCATTGTGCACATTCTAACCTAATGACGTCAGCAAAGGGGCCAACGCTCTCTAGAACATGTCAATTGTTCTGGGCTACTCAGCTACTTGAAGACTCAGTTCAATCTATTTTGTGTATACTGTAAATGTATTTAAGTTCGCGGGGATTAAATTTCGCGGTAGCAGGAAAAATGACTTTTCGCGGTGGTTTTAATTTCGCGGTAACACCATCCACTGCAGTCTAATACCTTTATATAAAAATGTTCGCGGTGGATTTAATTTCGCGATGAAGTGGTCGCCGCAAAAAACGCGAACATTAATCCACCACGAACATTTCTGCATTTACAGTATATCAAAATGAGTCATTACATGGTCAACTGTAGCGTGACATGCTGTTGAAGGTGAAATGTGTATCATGCTAATCTCATCTGTATTGTGAAGGACAAACAACATACACTTGTACCAAAGATGTGGTAACATATATTACCTAACATACTAGATACAAATTGTTGCCAAAATAAAATGTTTGATTTTGATTCTACAGAATTTGCTGGCCCAGATTTACTGTAACAGTTGTGTTGTAAGGATGTTTATATGATATTTCTTTGATATTCAATACCTAGCCAATAACAATGTGCGTATTCTGTTGTTACAGGGTGTGAACAACATCAGTTTTGAGCCATGGGATTCTGGGTACAGTTGAAACTGCTGCTATGGAAAAACTTCACACTCAGGAAGAGACAGAAGGTCAGTTGGTGTTGGTACATGTATTGAATATGATGCATATTTATTTTTGTTTATTGACAATTTGTTTTTGAAAATGCATGATGCTCTGGTCAGGGTTTAAATATGTGTGTATTATGTCTTAATCTTTTTCCGTCCCACTCATTGGTATTGTTTTGGTGCCTGTGTTGGGTGCCTATATTTTTAAGCTTACATAAATGCATTTTTATCAATTTTGTGTCATGAAGTTCAGATTGTTTGGAGGACAGGATGAAATCTTTTTCAGTCCCTATAAACAATTGCCCCAGATTAGAGGGACTAGTCCTGGAAAACACTCAAGGCTATGGGTTCCTTAAACCAAAATAGCTGAGATTTTGTTACCGTGTTAAAAATGAAGCATGTTGTGACCAAGTTTTAGTTTGCCATGTACATGACCCAGACCTTGTTGTGACCCCAGGTACGGCTGCTGATCGAGATAATCTGGCCGCTGATCCTGTTCATGATCCTAGTGTGGATCAGGACCAGCCGCCCCCCCTACAGTCAACATGAATGTGAGTAGCACAAATGTCATAGGTTGACACATATCATACATTGTATAGACCTCTCAGAATCCTAGCTGCAATTTGCAGAATGAATAATTGAAAGTACAGGAAAAGAATGTTTACAATATTGAAAGTCAAAAGAATACAGGCTCGATATCATGAATCGTATTTTGCAAAAATTTATGTTTTGATTGTGGAACATTTGTTAAAGAATGCATGACATAATCATAATACATGATCATAGTGATTATCATTAATCAGTAAGGTGTATTGTCAAGAACGCCAGACTTTGTAGTGCAGTGTGCACATTATTAGTGTTATTTGTTAGAGTATGTTTGCTTTGTGTTTATAAATATTTGACAGTTTTTATTGAAGTTTTCCGAATAGCATATACATTGTAGTTGCCTAAGTCGACATATTAAGACCATGCTGATATCTAGTTTATTCTTCTGTTGTACATTGTAGGCCATTACCCCAGCAAGGCACTCCCCTCAGCCGGCCTGATACCCTTCATGCAGACCCTGATCTGTAACTTTGACAACAAGTGTTACGACCAGCCTCTGGCAGGGGAGGCACCGGGGAGGGTGTTTGAGTTCAAGGACTCACCGTAAGTACATTTACATGATTTAGCATGTTCATGGGTGGACATTTGTGTTAGAAATAGAAGATGTCAACTTCTTTTCTTCTGTTATGGGCTCCCTTAGAAATCAGTTTCGTTAACTGGAGGGACTACCCTGATGATTCATATAAATAATTAATTGAATGAAACTTCAGTTGTGTTTAAATGACTATGATTCACTAACCTTTAAAGGCAATTTTTCTGCTTAAGATTACGTGTGAAAAATGTTTTTTTTTTTCATTTATTTATTTGGATTCTCCACATACAAATGACAATGGAGGGTATGGCGTAACAGTTGTCAAAGGAAACCTTTTCAAAGCCGCCATACCGAAACTGATCTGTGATTAATTTGCAGCAATGCCTTAGCTTGTAAATAAAAGCAGTGTTACAGCATTTGATACTAGTAGTATTTGCCAAATATATGTCACGGTACATTGGTTATTGCTGCATATCAACAGTAACTGTCTAAGTTAAGGGTTTAAAGTAACCAAAGTTATTGAAATTTTCAGGTTATCGCAGCTGTATTTTGACATTGATGAGCTGCTGTCCAATGACACGGAGCTGTTGGGACTGGAGAATCTTGTGGAAGACTATCAGGCACTGCAGGAATTAGTGGAGTTCTTCAACAACAGGAGTGCAGTGGTGCACCGTAAGTTATACATACATGACTTTTAATGTTTAATGTTCATTGTAGACTGCATAGGACACAGATAGGGAAAACTCCTCTGATTGTGTCAGCCTGATTATAGTACTCATTCCATAAACCTGGTCAATACTTGGTCTATATTATATGTAGACCAAGTATATGTGGTTTACATATATATGTGGACAAAGTTCCAGTTGTAGCGTGGTAATATTAGGCGCGATTCGATCGGACGACGAGTCTGCGAGCTCTAAATTACGAGGAGGCATGACCCTGACGGGAAGGGGGAACTCTGCCATTTCTTCGTCGGCATCAGGGTCATGCCTCCTCGTAAATTAGAGCTCTCAGACTCGTCGTCCGATCGAATCGTGCCTAATGTGAGGGGGGTATAAGGAATGATCCTAGGTAGCCTAGTTCGTAACTCCTATAAGGTCAGTCAATCCTCACTCTCAGTGAGTTGAGCCTCTCTCAGGCATGCCATTTTTGTCATAGTCAGATAACCCGTAATTTTGAAGTGGCCTTTGGGTTTTGGTATAACAAAAATTTACTTGGCGACAATTGAGTATTACTAAGAAAAAAGAGTTGAAAATTTGAACTTATTTCTCGTCCATGCAGATGGTCTGAAGTTTGCCGACATGTTGGTGGATGTAGACAGAATGGAGCGGTTCCTGAGGCACAACCTGTCCCTGGCACCTGACATCGTTACCGACCTCATCACGGCAGAGTTAAACCCACAACAGGTAATAAACACTGTAATGTGATTAATAATGGTTTATGGAGTAGCAAGTATGCCACTTGCTGGTGATTTATTCATCAAGCAGTTTATTTATTTATTTCGTAAGGTTCTCCAGTACAGTGGAAGGTATGGCAGAACAAGTGTTTCTTGTTAGAAGACACCTTTTCAATTTTCAAGGCCACCATACTGATTGTAGGGCTTGCAGGGCTCGACATACTTTTTATGTTTTTTTTTGGCTGTATAAGATTCATACAACCTGGCAGTTTTTTTTCTTTTAGCCTGTCCAACGGAAAGTAATTAACATTTTTTCTTCAATCTCAAAATGATTCTGCACATTGTTGTAGGTGGGTATTTCAAGCACAGAGTGTGTTACAGTATACAATGTACAGTAAGAAATGGAGAGTTAAGTATAGGACCTATTAATATTAGTAGATAGTTTGACTTTGAGAATCTACTACAAGAAATAATCCACACAGTATGTTGGAATATGTCTTGTATGATGTCCTTATCTTTTCAAAGGTGTTTGAATATGTTCACGGATAGATTGGTATCTGTTATAATTGATAAAAAAGTGTTTTGAGTCTTAACTGTAACTATGGTTCTCTATTTCAGGCTGTCCAGATGATCTTCACAGATCGCATCCCCCTCCGCCGGATCGTGTGCAATGAGACCCTTCTCGGCCAGCTCATCATATTCACTAACCCCTCCGTCACTTCTAACGTAACCACGGCGATGTGCGGGCTGTCTGCGCAGAACCTGACAGCTCTGGCAAGGGAGTTCCAACGAGACGTGGACTGGTCCAAGTTTTTGGAGGAGGTAAGAAAGCAGACAGTATTATCATTATTATTAGTATCATCATTTAATTACTTGTCATTTTAAGACAATATTTTGGCTATCAATGTTTGGCCCACACCCAGCCTGTAGTGTATCATAGTGCTTGCATGGACAGATTTTGTTTGATGGGTTACATCCCCCTATTCTGGTACCGTTTTATACCAATTCTGATGATGCAGAGTTACATGCAAATGTAGTATGGCCAACCACCTTCTTTGTTAAATGTTATTTTCAATGCTGCATGATGATTTTAGCATGCTCTTCCTTGTCATTATGTTGTGTTGAGGCCAACCAAAGATATTGATCACTCTTAATACTGCACACTAGTTCTTTTTATTCTGACAACAGCCACTGACAGTAACTTGACTGTATGAAAATTTGTTATGTGTTGAATTTTACAGATCTTTAATTTTGTACAAGACAACACCTCCTTGGACCCCGCAGAAGCCCAGGCCAGGTGGAATGCTACGTTCCAGCGACTTCGCCGTCTGTCAGAAGATGTAGGTATTTCTGGGGCCTACAGTCTGTAATAAGGAAAACAGTCTGTAAATAAGGATAACAGTCTGTAAGGGTGTGGTGTGTGCAACTCAATAATCAATTTTGTCTCAAATTGTTGAAAATGTCTTTGTAGAAGTTGGGCTCTAAAATTAAAGACCACATGAAATCAAAGTACATTTTACTTTTGTGTTCCACAACCATGATTACAGATTAGTATAATTTATTCAATTAAATCTGGCATTTGCATATACACCCTTCTTCTGTTATTTAACATTGTGCTATCAAAATTTCATTCTTCAGACTCGAGGATTTTGTTGCAAGGTAATCGAATTGTAACATCACATTTAAAGCATGGCAAATGTTTTGTTTGATCCCTCTAAATTGAAATAGATGAAAGGGTTTGAATTCTGTTTTCTTCTCTCAACAGATTGGTACTCTGGGTAGCTTCCAGTCAATTATCAACGACATCCAGAACATCACGTCTCTTCTGCGCGAGGAAAACGGGACCATCCCGTCCCTGGGACTCCTGGTCTGCGGGAGGGAGGATGCCCTGAATGTCGGCTCCTTCGCAGACAATATGCGCATTTTTACCCAGGAGTCCATGCAGTCCACACAGTTCCGGGACTACTTTGATAAGGATGACTCGAATGATGCTGGAGACTTTGCCAAAGACAACAGGACAAGTGAGTGTCTTTCAGAGCATTGTTGTCATGGAGTATGCAAAGCAGAGCTATAGAATTGAATAAATAGCCTATATAGTGATGACAAAAGTTGAAGCATGATTATACTGTGTTTGCTTGATTTTGCTTAACTCAGGTTTACCACTGGGTTGGTAGTGTGATTTGGAAGTTTAAAAAATCTCAGATTGATATTGATATTTTGTAGTTGACAGCAACCAGAAGCCTTGGGTAAAAACATCTGTGTCAGGACTGAAATATTGCCCATTCTTTAATTCGTAATGATTCATTTGTTAGCTTTTAGTTATATTGTATATCATTTGATGTATAATAGATTATTATGTCCAAAGACCACAGGAACAAAAGCTAATAATTAGCACATGGATCTTCTTAATCTCAACTCTTAATATTCTGTTCCTGTTTGACAGCTCCGTTTTGTCAGAAGCTGTTCCATCAGCTAGACAGCCAGAGGCTGACCAAGTTCCTGTGGAGTTACCTGAAACCTCTGCTGGCAGGCAAGATCCCGTACAGCCCAAACACACCCGCTGTCAGGAAAATACTTCAAGAGGTACAGACTCATTTTTACTCAATTAGAATGATAAGTCTAATCAACTTGAAAAGCAGAAACCTAAGGCTTTGAAATTGGATTTCTGAGGTACTACAGGAATTACGATTTACAGTTTGAAAAATATCTTTCAGTGGAAAAGGTTCTTGGTGAAATGTTGGTACAGATCGACTTGAAACATTTTAGGAAGTCAGTCAGAGTTTACATCCAATTTGGTAGAGGAAACAGCATGGTGCATTATGACATTATTGAAGCCATAGATTATCATGTGGTTTGTTTGTATTCATTAATTATAATCTTGAACATCAAATAGCATTTCTTACATGGGCAGTTTACTATTAAAGTCATACAGCAAAAATAATTGAAGAGAGGATAAAAGACACTCAGCAGCTATAATACTTATTAATAGGTTTGGATAATTAAGGCTACATTTATACTTATTACAACTTATCTGCCAATTGAAGTAACTTTTTTTTAGAAGAGTAATTTTCATTCAACTATTGATCAATGTTATTTTCCAGGCCAATTCCACGTTCCAAGAGATTGGTCGTCTGGAGGACTTCGCTGACACCTGGCTGACTGTTCTGTCACCTGAGATCAACGAAACCCTCACCAACAGTGACACCGTCAACTTTATCAGGGTGAGCTGATTACTTCTTATTCTAAACAGTAAAAGCTCTCAGAGATTTAACTTTGCAGCGGTGTGAAAGTTAGGAAATATTTGCTAACGTTAAAGTTAGGGCTGGTCAAATACGTCATGCAATTTCTGACTGCAAACTGAGGACATTCATTAGGATAGTCTTGGATACATGTATGTCCTACAATATTCAGCTGCCTGGTTACAGAAAGGGCTGTCTTAGCTAGGCTTTTTAGCAGTTTTTTCTGTCACAACCTTCTTGAATTCTATGGCAACAAAGTCGTATGATGACATCTGACAGATGTGAACATGTCTTAGTTTGAAATCAATACCACACCTTTCAGTGTATAGGGGTAGTGTCATATCCATTTCCATAGTCCTTGGGCCATGAGTAGGGGGCTCGCCCACTGGTAGTGGTGTTTGCTTTGTACAAGTTTGTACAAGTCTTTGGTATGACTCGGCTGGGGTGAAACCAGCATTTTTTCTACACAAACCTGCAAGGCTTAAGTAACTACACCAGTTTGATGGTAGTGGTAGTTGAGTTCCATATGTGTCTAATGTAAACTTTTCCCACTTTGTGCCCACAGGATTACCTATCAAACCCACTGTTTGCTGAACAGTTTGACGCAGCCATGGAGGAGAGGCTCGGACCAGACCCATGGTTGACGGCCGACTGGCTGGTCGGCTTCCTGGGTGGCAATACCACTAGTGGCACCAACTACACCTGGGTGAACGCTATTGAGGAAACAAACTCAGCATTTCAAACACTGCTGAACTACTTACAGGTGAGAGATAAGACATTTCGAAAAAAGTCATCTGTTTTTGGCACCACTTAAGGGAAAAGCCATAAGTAGCCTTCAATGAGGGAATGTTTGTTTGTTTGTTTGTTTGTTTATTAGGATCTCAAGTTTCAAAGTAATTTTGTAGCTTGGGATATAAATTTACTTTATACTATTAGTTTGGTGTACTTAAAAGTAATTAAAAATGAAATGCATTAAGTGCTGAAGGGATGTTTGTGCTAAACAGGTACTCTTCTAGCAATAATGACAATGTTTTGTTTTTTCATGATTAAGAACTCTTTGTTGTCTATGCTCAGTGCTTGGAGCTGAACAAGTTTGAGCCGATGGAAACCGAGGAAGATGTTACAATACGAGGACATGAACTTATCGCTGACAACACCTTGTGGGCAGGTAAGTGCACTTTGGGTTGGTTTTGATATGCACTCAATGCTGTTATACTCAATTTCCCTTAAGAAATGACAGTTTTTGAATGTAACAAATTCTGTTCATTCATCCCATGTATACACAATTGTCTGTTCACAGGAATTGTATTCTCCAACATGAATGATGACCCTGGGTCTGAGGAAGTGATCCCCCCACATGTGGAGTACAAGATCAGGATGGACATCGATGTGGTCACCCACACCACCAGAATATTTGACAGGTATGTGGCACCAACTTACAGTCATGCCACCTGTCTGGGATAAGAGGCACTGCAGTGATCGTGTGTCCGCCATGTCAGATATCAAGCTTTTGGAAAATAGAATTACAAGTAATAAGCCTATTATAAGTTAAATTGTGTTGTTTGTAACATCTTGTCCTTGAAAACATTACATTAGTTTTCTCTCTAAAGTTACCTTCACCCATGTTTTCAGGGCTGTATGTCTGTTTGCCTCTTTGTGTGTTTGAGGACAGTGTAACTGGAGAAGCTGTGGATGGATCTTTATGATACTTTGGGTGATTGTAGGTTTTTAAAGCTCTCCAGCATCTTTCTAAGGTACTACAACAGAACTCCTGTTTTTGATATCACATGTTCTGGAAATGCTATGGTCATGATAAATGGGAGGTGGCTATTATTTATGATACGTTTTGTCTTTCCAATATCTCAGGTACTGGAGGCCTGGAGCCCGTGATCGACCTTTCAACGACATGGCGTACATCCGGGGAGGGTTCGTGTACCTGCAGGATATGATCGACCAGGGCATCATTCGTGCTCTGACTGGCAAGGACGAGGAACCAATCACTGGAGTTTATCTTCAACAGTTCCCATACCCGTGTTACACTAAAGACTCGTAAGTATGCTATCTTTAAATACCCAGTAAAGTGGTAGCCTGGTATCCTTCTTATTCTAGCTCCGTTTGCTCCTTTGATCATTGCCCTGTAGAAAGTTCTGGCACCTGTTAGTAAAGAAATGATCGGCCTTAACTTACTAATAGAATGTTCCAATGAAATATAGTGAGGGTTATATACTGAGTCACATGGTCCTTGTATGGGCAATAATGTTAGCAAGGTTTGGACAATCATTCCAAAGTTTGAACTGACGTTGCACTGCTTTTTGGAGAAATATTCAGTTCCAAAAATAAAGCAGGATATAAGGACCAAAAGTTTAAATGAGGCTATGGCTAGATTATACTGTTTGAAACTAATTGTTGGAGCAAACCTTAGCTGAAATAGGATGGATTCCGGGATGGTCATTATTACCTTATTTCTGTAAGGAGTCTTGCATGGTTTTAAGTTAGCAATCATAACAGTAGGATCAACTATTGACAGCTCTTTTTATCTTTTGTTTATTTTATTCATTTTTAATTTCACATAGTGTGTACTGCATGGTATATGAAAGCACTGTTCATCAATATTTTAAACATTATGCACATTCTTTTTTCAGTTAACTACCATCCCCATATAATCTAATTATGATACTGTACATTTCTAATGATATTGTCCTCCAACAGAATGGGAGGCACAGTTTTGTACACAATAGGTCCTACTATAGCCAAAATATATTTACTATTAAAGTAATATTTTTTGTTTCATTTTCATATCAGTCTTTGTAGGCATATTTCATCATAAAGAATGAATGCTTCATAGGATGCTTTAACTTTATATTTCACAGGATGATATTGCATGATATTGTAGTTGCCTATGGATATATTTTGCTTGTTTTGCTGCTTTTTATCGTAATACGGTATGCTGTAGTATTTAAGTAAACAAGGTGTAATACTTTGATCATTGTGCAGTTGTAGACTTGAATTTTAATTGGTTGCTAGGTTTGTGTGGGCGTTATCCCGCTCCATCCCAATGTTCATGACCCTGAGCTGGATCTATCCGGTGGCCATGATCATCAAGAGCATCGTCTACGAGAAGGAGGAGCGTCTTAAGGAAGTGATGAAGATGATGGGCCTGACTAACGGGGTCCACTGGACTGCCTGGTTTTTCACCAGTATCATCGTCATGTTTCTCACCATCTGTCTGCTGACTGCAACGCTCAAGGTAGCGTCTACAGTCCGGGGTGATAATAACAATAACAAAGAAGGACATCCAACGTGACCATGAGTATTTGCTGCTAAATTAAAAAAAAATGCAGTTTTCTCAATGATTCATACATTTGTAGATGGCACTCCTTAGTGTTGTGTCAGGTTGGAATTGAATGTTCAGAAGGAATTAAAAATTAAAAATTAAGAATTTTTGTTGTCAGCTTCACACGTTCAAATGGCTGTTCAAGTCAGAAACAGGACCTGGTCATGTTAGGTGTCCTTCTTACCTCCACATTGTTTGCCAGGTGTTGGGGCAGCTTTTCTAACACTAACAGGTGTGATGTTTTAGCAGCACAGTTTTTCTCGGTATCCTTTGTTTTTTGTGCTCTTGTTTCCAGTCTGGATGTTGCAGTCATAACCATGTTTTTTTTTTCTTCAATATTTTTATCTTGTTTTGATTTAATTTTTTTTCATTTTTGTTATAACATTTTTTTTCTTCATAATCTTTATTTTGTTTTTGTTTGCTTGACAAATTTTTTTTTTCTACTCACCTACATGTACCTTTAGATGGATGTCTCTGCTGCCTTGTCTGCACTTACAATAAAACTTAAAACTCAAATATCTAACCTGGACATTTCAAACCCCAACCATAGGTCTTCATCAACAAAACCTCACAAAAACATTTAATATCGAGTTAACAGAAACTTTTTCCTCAAACAGAGAGCTGAAAATGGAGCAGCTTTAGGATCCTTACAAAATGGTGCCGTCACATCATTAAATTTCACTGCAAAGTAAAAAGTCCTGATCAAATTAAATCAAATATTACCAAAACCATAAACATCCCTTGTAGGTTTCTGAGCGCAACAGCCATGGTACTTCCCCTGGCCATGTGCCTGGCATGGGTGTACTCCGTTGCCATGGTGATCAAAAGAATCGTTTACGAGAAGGAACTGCGTCTGAAAGAGGTGATGAGGATCATGGGATTGGGGAATGGCGTCCACTGGGTGGCCTGGTTCATCAACAGTATGGTCGTCATTTTCACCTCAGCCATTCTCCTGGCCTTGTTGCTGAAGGTATTACAAACAGTCCATGGCAGAACAGCTGAAAACAATCATTAAATCAATAGAAAGGAATCAATGATTTAACTGTATATAAACAAGATCGATTGTTGCTTTGGACATTTTGCTAACAGTTGCTGAATCAATAGAAATTGCCACTTATATTCAGTATTCATAAATTACATTAAAATTCATCAGTTTTGAATAATAAACAGTTAATAATCATAATCATTGCTATAAATCTCTGAAAAACAGTTGCCACCAATCATGAATTAGTTTTGAAAAAAAAGTAGATATAACTGTTACATAACATTGATTGTTGATAGGACATTTTACAAATCATAGAATAGACAGATAGTGCCTTACAATCGGCTGAGTATTGAATTTGCTCCTTTGTTATAATGCTGAGACATGCAATCATCAATCTGAAATTGCTGTAACTTAAATCATTTTTGCCTCTAAGGATCATTAAAATGTATTCAGCCCACTAACATTGGTCTTCTTACTAAATATAACATTAATTGAATATATTTATATTTCAGCCATACCATAGGTATGGTGAAATATATTGTATTCGTAATGTTTCTTTCTTCTTTCTTTCTTTCTTTCTCCTGCCAAATCTTCAAATCGAATCAACTCCGCCGTTTTTTAACCGATTGACTTGAAATTTGGCACAAAGGTAGAGTAAGTCAATACCCTCAGGTGTTTTTTTCATTTTTTTCATATCTGCCTTTGAAATGATTTTATTGAGGTTTTTGTCAATTTTTATGTATATTTTGGGCTCCTGTACCCTGGTATTACAGCCGAATGACATGAAATTTGGTACAGAGGTGCCCTGATCATATGCCCACCCAGATTTGATAACAGTTTTGGTATACGGTACAACAAAATGCTTAATTTTGCGATTTTTGGCCATTTTTTGACAAAAAAAGCACATTTTTGCCTCCTGTACCCTCGTTTTACAACCGAATGACCTGAAATTTGGTATAAAAGTGCCCTTCAATTTTGTGCGCATGAATTCAATAACAGTTTTTCCATACAGTACAACATAATGCTTAATATTGCAATTTTATGGCCATTTTTAGACAAAAATTGGACATTTTTGGCTCCTGTTCCCTCGTTTTACAACCAAATGACCCGAAATTTGGTAAAGGGGTGCTCTAGATATTTATCCAAATGACCCATGTTTAATTTTTGGCATGGAACACTTTAAAATGATATATTTGGGAATTTTTTGGGTCATTTTCCAATGGCCAAAGGGGTCAACGACCTCAAGGCCTATTGTTGCATGAGGGAGATGGCTGAAATATGCTGTATTTGCTCTCAAGCAAATGTCGGCCTTTCTAGTATAAAATCAATTAATTCGAAACTAAAATAATTCCTAACACTCTCTTACTAATTACTATTAACACCATTTCAAGTATTTTATAACCAGCCAGCATCCTTCATATTTCTACAATTTCACACTTACTACTATCCTTTTTCTTGATTTTTACTTCCATTAAATATTTTAGTTAAATTATAATTCACAAAAGAATCATGGAAGGCACATGGGGGAGTGTAATTGTGGGAAAACCAAAATTGATGAAAATATTCAACGTTATTTGGCAGATTTTTATGGTATGATAATCTACATCCAAATAACTGCACAACAGTTCTGTATAATTTTTCAATTCATTACTGGACAATGTAAAAGATTGGATTGTGATCAGAGCGACTCAAAGGATACGTAGTGTAAGTTTGACTTCGGTTTTTGTGGTGCATTTCAGTATGGTGCAGTGATGCAGAACAGTAATCCTCTGGTCCTCATCGTGTTCCTGCTCTGTTTCGCCATCGCGACCATCATGCAATGCTTCCTGATCTCCACGTTCTTCTCGCGAGCGAACCTTGCGGCGGCGTGCGGCGGGATCATCTACTTCGTGCTGTACCTGCCGTATACGCTCATTATCGTGTGGGAGGACAGGATGACCAACGGATCCAAGGGCTTTGCTGTAAGACACTGTCTATCAGATATTCTTAGTAAAATTGCATACTTAAGTTCAAAACAACTTAGTCTACATTGTATTACTCTTCAGCGCTCTACAAAATGTTTAAAATGCCATTTATTTAGGTTCTTAATCTGTGGTAGTACATCAATGGAAAATGGAAAGATCCATCTTGTGCCAGCCTTTCTTGTTTTGGATTCATGAAGTTTTGTAAATTCTTTTGATCAGTTCATTAGGTGAATATCCAAGGGCTTTGCTGTAAGAAACGATAATCAAATTAGGCCACGTCAATTACTTTGTTTTCGGACATTTCTTAGCAAAGACAGCCAACAAGATGGAAGGGACTACTAGGACTATAATGTATCTCTAAAACTTAATGTACCAAGGTTCAGACCCTCCCTCAGACTGTTTTCTTGTTGATTTTTTTTTAGTTTGATAATCAACAAATTGAATTGCTGTTGGTTGCAGCATCATAGTGAATGTATCATCATGATAATAGTTGTCAACCATTGATTTCAGATTCATTATGTTGCATTTCTATACTTAATTTCTTTATATTCTATACTTAATATCTTTTAATATATTGTAGTCTTGGAAAACATAATCTGATGTATTCACCATATCTCTTGAATCAACAATTCTTGCCTTTGTGCCCCCTCAGAGCCTGCTGTCGTCGGTGGCGTTCGGTTTCGGCTGTACGTACATCGCGCGGTTTGAGGAGCAGGGGGTGGGGATCCAGTGGGACAACATCTGGACCAACCCCTCCCCCCAGGACTCCTTCACCTTCGGCTTCTCCCTCCTCATGATGCTGTTCGATGCCTTCCTGTACGGCCTCATGACCTGGTACATTGAGGCAGTGTTTCCAGGTACAGATTTATTTATTTATTTGCCAATGATACAACTCATTACACGGATCTGCCTAGGCAGCTTTGGGCTGGTAGCGGCAGATCCACAGAGATACAGACGAACATACATCATCGGTCGACGTGATCGCACATGTTCGCACATGTTTACACACGACGGGGTTATAACGCCCCTTACGGGGTGACATACCCTTTCATATGCGCCAGGTCTCCCGTCCGGGTGAATGATGTAAATCACCGTGAGCCGAAGCTAGGTACTCATTTTCACCTGAGTATAGTGAGGAAAGCCGTGTAAAGTGCCTTTCCCAAGGGCACAAGATCGGTAACACGGCAGGCGGATTCGAACCCGCAACCTCTCGGTCACGGGGCAAACACGGTCCCACTGCGCTACGCGGTCCACTAATTCAAACTTTTTTAGTTTTCATTCTAAGATTTCATTTCATTTATTTATTTAGCCAGGTGTGCACACTCGGCAAAAGCCCTGTTTTTCGGGAGAACCTGGTACACCAAACTTCACAAATATTCAATCCGACAAACATAGCATATGCATAGTTACAAAAAAACAGGACAACAATGCATGATAACATAAATTCTTAAGGTCACTAGATGTAAAGCTAGATGTCAAGCTATACATTCACGTACTCAGTGAAATGAATTGAACATGCATGAAATGAATTCATTCGTTTGTCCATACTTAACTCAAACTGGTATTCTGCATACTTATTAGAACTCCTCCAAAGTTCTCTACCTCCATTCTGTACCGCTTAAATTGTAAGAAGCCAATACTGTTTTTTTTCTTTAACTATGTCATAGTTACTATATGTATGATCTTATTGCACACACTTTATTGCCTTGAAAGAAACTGCTGAATTTTTGGACAATAAAACTTGTCTAATAAGTGGCCTCAGTTGATTATGAAGCATGCTTAACCTAACAAAAAGAGTCAAAAGCATTTTGAAGGCTGACCTATATTTTATGATCTTGATGAACTATAGGACAGTATGGAGTTCCCCGTCCCTGGTACTTCCCCATCATGAAGTCTTACTGGTGCAGCTCTGACTCCAACCTCAGTGGACTCACTCATGGCATGGCTGACATGCCACGGATAGAAGGTAAGTCTCCACTCGCACTGACACTCTCACTCACTCACTCACTCACTCACTCACTCACTCACTCACTCACTCACTCACTCACTCACTCACTCACTCACTCACTCACTCACTCACTCACTCACTCACTCACTCTCACTCACTCACTCACTCACTCACTCACTCACTCACTCACTCACTCACTCACTCACTCACTCACTCACTCTCACTCACTCACTCACTCACTCACTCACTCACTCACTCACTCACTCACTCACTCACTCACTCACTCTCACTCACTCACTCACTCACTCACTCACTCACTCACTCACTCACTCACTCACTCACTCACTCACTCACTCACTCACTCACTCACTCACTCACTCACTCACTCACTCACTCACTCACTCTCACTCACCCACTCACACTCACTCACTCTCTGACTCAATCACTGATACTGTTACTCACTTACTTCAGTCACATGCACGTAACCTACTGTTATCTGTATACATGTAGGCGTGCTGTTTATAAAGCAGACTACTATCCTGAAAAAACTGCTTTGAATTTCATTATTGCTGGACAGTAATGTACATACCTCTAGTGCATGTGCATGTATGTGATATTGTCACAAATTCAGAGTAAGTGCTATTTTTATCAAAATCAGATGTTTTTAATGACTGAACATGATTTTTTTTACAAACATTTTCAGAGTCAGAAGACTTTGAGAGGGAGCCCTCCCACCTTCCCCTGGGGGTGGGGATACAGAACATGACGAAGGTGTACAATGATGGGAACAAGCTGGCAGTGGATGGACTCAGTCTCAACTTTTACGAAGGACAGATCACCTCCTTCCTGGGGCACAATGGTGCTGGCAAAACCACCACCATGTGAGTTAGAGATGATGTTCTTCTCAGTCAGGGTCTTTTTCATGCATTTCTTAAGAAAATCACTAGCATCAAACATTGAGTTGAACATCATGACTATCCATGAATTGTAAATTTTACCCTCATTACCCGAAAGTCTTGTATTTGTAAGAAAATCTTGTAAGCAACCGTAAATAGTTTTGTCAGGTTGGTAAATACTCAATAGTAGTAAACTTCTTCCAACACAAACAAAATAGTACTCACCTCCAACGTTTTGGTGCAATGTGTTAACTTAACTGTATGAATCCTGTAAACAACTTAGATGAAGTAAGAAGCTATTTAAAAATGTGTACTAAGTGCACTAGATCTATGGGGCAAGACAAGCTGCCAAAATGTGAAAACATTTCCCCAATTGCTAGAATGTTCTTTGATACATTGTATACATGAACATGTACATGTATGTTGTTTTTCGTTCACTTACTAAGTAGTTATTAAGCTTTAATCCATTTTCCAGGTCAATCCTGACTGGTCTGTTCCCACCCACCTCGGGCACAGCGTACGTTGATGGGAAGGACATCCGGTATGAGATGGACAAGATCAGGAAGAGCCTGGGGATGTGTCCACAGCACAACGTGCTCTTCGACAAGTGAGTTAATTTTTTTAGATCATTCACTGTAGTCAAAATTGACATTGTAAACTGCACTTACTTTTACTAGCTGGCAAACACTACCTGACCTCTGGAAATCTTGACAATTTGCTGAAAATGTCTTTAAAAAACACTGCTGTTCCATGTTAAGACATGGTTCTAAGCTAGCCTTGTTGTTTTATTTTTGGAGAATAAACCAGAAAACATCCTATTGAATGTTTGGTGTTAAGCTGTAAAGTGTTCTTTGTTGTTTTGGTGACTAATAACTAATTAATGTACAGACATGGTTGACTGCTTGTTGTTGAGAATTGTAAAGTGTTCCTCAGTTTGATCTGTGTTTCTATGGCAGACTGAAGGGCTTGCCTGACATTGTTGTGTGTGTTATTTAGATGTTAAGTGTTTAGATATGGCTATGATATCTTTGCCCCACAGTTTGACAGTGTCAGAACACCTGTGGTTCTATGGCTGACTGAATGATATGTCTTACATGATCATGTATTTTTGCCCCACAGTTTGACAGTGTCAGAACACCTGTGGTTCTATGGCCGACTGAAGGGTATGTCTAACATGATTGTGTGTTTGCCCCACAGTTTGACAGTGTCGGAGCACCTGTGGTTCTATGGCCGACTGAAGGGTACAAAATGTATGTCTAACATGGTTGTGTGTTTGCCCCACAGTTTGACAGTATCAGAACACCTGTGGTTCTATGGTCGACTGAAGGGTATGTCTAACATGATCATGTATGTTTGCCCCACAGTTTGACAGTATCAGAACACCTGTGGTTCTATGGCCGACTGAAGGGTATGTCTAACATGGCTGTGTATGTTTGCCCCACACCTGTGGTTTTATGGCTGTCTGTTCATGGTTATGTGTTTGCCCCACAGTTTGACAGTGTCGGAGCACCTGTGGTTCTATGGCCGACTGAAGGGTATGACAGAGGCAGAGGTACAGGATGAGATGGAGAGGATGGTGAAGGATGTCGGGCTGCCCAACAAGAAGCATGAGATATCCAAAAACCTCTCAGGTACAATAAAATTACACCATAGAGATGCTATGTATATTCTAAATTACATCGAGTAGGTGTGTTGTGTAGACAAGCCAGCTTTGCAAATTTCTGTGTGGTTTTGTGTCTCATTTGTGTACATTTACATCATTGTTATCATTGTTTTTTTTAATGATCTATGAAAGACTTTGAAAATGAAAGAAAAGCATTTGTGTAATATCAATTGTGTAAAATCAAACTGAAACTGTTGGTAATGTTTGGACCACATTCTTTCTTAGAAAAGTTTGTTCTTCTAGTTTCTGTTGTAACCTTTTTATGATATCACAATCATAGATGTATTGATAATAATAATTATTTTTGTAGTTGCAAATATTTGTCATCACGATACGTGTATTTATCGATGATTACAGGAGGCATGAAGAGAAAGCTGTCGGTTGCCATAGCGTTTGTGGCCAACTCCCACACGGTTATCCTGGACGAGCCGACAGCAGGAGTCGACCCGTACTCACGCAGGGGCATCTGGGACCTGCTGATTAAGTACAAGAAAGGTAAACTATTATCAAGTCACTCTAATTATAATCATAGTATCATTTTAAAGTAAAACTTTAGAAAGAGCTGAAGATAAAATTAGAGACCTGGGAGGAAAACATCTACCTGACTACAAATGTATGTATTTCACTGTGTGAAACTGACTAGTACCAGACCTTCTCTCTGACACTCTTTATGTGACATGTGACAATCTTTAAATTATGACATGTTAATTTCAATCTAGGATTTTGTTTCAAGATAGAGTAAAAATTTAAAATCAACAAATTAAATCCGTGATAATTCAGCCAGGCCTTAATACAAGAAAAGGCCATTAATTTTGCACATGAAATGGCCATATTCCTATTTTCTATGATCACATAATAAAATTTCATGGTTAGATATAAAATTTTTGTTTCACTTCCCGCCAGGCCGCACCATTATCCTGACCACCCATCACATGGATGAGGCAGACCTGCTGGGTGATCGCATTGGCATCATCTCTCAGGGCAAGCTGCGCTGCTGTGGGTCCTCCCTGTTCCTCAAGGGTCGCTATGGCAACGGCTACTACCTGACGCTCGTCAAGAAGTCGACGGGAAGCTTTGCCTCCTCGCGCTGTGGGAGCTCGTTCAGTAGTGTGGCCTCCATCGCGAAGAATGGACACAATGGACAGGTGGGTGTTGAAGGGTTTAAATGCCTCATCCTAAGAATGTAATCATCATAATAGCTGTATTGCCCAGTAAATTGTGAAAAAATTACATCTGGCATGTGCCAGCATGTCTAACCATCACTTGAAGAGGAACAACAAGTGATGAAGCGGATAGTGAGTGAATTAATACAATGTATAAAGCAACTTTGACAACAATTCACAGTCTTTGGCTCGATTTCTATAGTGTACATTTAGGTGCTTTCTTATTTAAGTTTATTTTAACAGTATTAAGACAGACTTTTCCTGCAGCAAAGACTATAATGCAGTATTGGATGTGGTTGCCAGTTTATACTTGAATATACAGTCTTTTGTAGAAGATTTAATATCTAGTATAGTATGCAATTTCTTTATGGTTTTCCCAGCAAAGTCACAATTTTTCTATGTAGAATTATTGTTAAAGACATTACACCCTCGCTCCTTGTGTTGCAGTCTGTTGGTGATGAAGGCCTTGGTTCTGAAGTGTCCTCAGACACCAGCGATGATGGAGCCTCGGCCATGTCAAGTGTCCTGGACATGCCTCCTGGGGAGATGACAGGTTGGATAGTCTCTATAATTATAATTGTTTTCAACACTGTTGTTCATTTCATTCTTCAAACTGTCTGGATGATGATTTTCATAACTTAACATGAAGTTGTTATTTTCAGGATTTGTTTCTGACCACGTCTTGGTCCCCTTTCACAATGTCCTAGAAGTAAGAAATAATAGCATTTCACTCATTGTCAATCTTATGTTTAGAGGCAGATAGAAAATCTTCATGATTATATTTTTTATATTCTCAAGAGGCCCTAGCAATACAACTGTTGTACAACCAGTAATACTGTCAGCAATTATACTACTTCCTATACCCTAATCTTAACATATTTTCAGGTACTGTAAGTGTCATGATATGGCCACCTAATCAGGATTTACTTATTTATCTTTTTATTCAGGAATCTTCAATGAAAATGTGGTGAACTCCCTGGTCCTGTCCCACATTGCTGATGCCAAGCTGCTGGAGAACATCGGGAAGGAGGTGATATTCCTGCTGCCCAACGGTCGCACTAACGGGGCCGCGCTGGAGAAACTGTTCTCTGATCTGGACGCAAACCTGGACAGGCTGCACATCTCCAGCTATGGCATCTCTGACACTACCCTGGAAGAGGTCAGTCACGATCACTTCACTATTGCTGGCATCCAAAAGAAAATTTGTTTATTATGATTTTAGAAAAAAAGAAAAAGATTTCTTTTAGATACATGTTATATCTTATAAACAAATTTTAAGTTGATGCTTCAGCTCTTTTGATGAAGCTGCGCCAAGTTGCCAACTCAGGTTTGTGCTGTGCCTAATATAGCTACACGTAAATGCCTTTACTGCCTATGATTATCATATAAAAACTGCCTTTAAATACTTGAAGCATTTATTTGCCTTCCTTTAGATCTTCCTGAAAGTGGCAGAGGAGACTGGAGTGGACATGGATGTAGAGCAGGCAATAGAAGAGATTACAGAAGGTTTGTGTCTTTTTTTTTGTATCATGTAAGAAACTTTAAAGTTTATTACAAACAATGATGTGTTATTACCATGTACTTGTCTGCTATGTTGAACGTTTGACTGAGAGTTAACCTGCTGCTGTAGGTGGCCAGCTGCCCAAACCCATCCTGCCAGGCCTGCGCAGGACCATGTCTAAAGAAGGCAGAACCAGCAAGAAAAAGATGAACGCTATCTCTATTGATGTGCCAGACAACCTGGTACTGGTGGATGAAGAAACAGGTAAAAACTATGAGTCTTTATGGTATTTATTTCTGTGGTTAATTCTACTTCTTATCTGTTTCTACTGTATATTCCATTTGGTATTATCAACAAGACATGATTCTAAGTAATAGTGTATGCCTGACATGTACATGTAATGCTGATAGATTGCACGTTTTTAGAATTAAAATCGAGGGAAATTATTCATTTGAGTACCTGAGGGATAGTTTGAAACACTTCTTAATCATATAGTATGACAGGTATGTGCACTAGATATCTCTAGAGAAGGTTCTCGGCAAATGTTTTTGCTACAGTCTTAGCTGCAAGACAACATTGACAATCATTTAACCTAACAATCATTATAAAATTGTGCACTTGTTTGCTGGGAAAGCTTGTATAGAGGCTGTGGGTTCGGCATTTGCATGAATTGCTAATCCTTCAACTTTTTTTTCAAATCTGTCTTCCTTTTTCAAATCTGTCCTTCCTTCTGTTGCTTCCTGCTGCTCAGGGAAGGTCACTTATGTAAAGAAGCCAGGTAACTATTTAAAGATTGACTTGTGTGCTTCATATATGGCCTTGTTTGGGTAAGGGGGTGAGGTAGAGGGAGCATATATTGCAGTAAATTTAGAAAAGAATCTAAGGAAAGAAGTTTTAAAACATTCCACACTAAGTTTTAAAGATTACTGGAGAATGAAGAGCAGCTGGCACATTGACACAATCATTTAATAATCTAATCATTTCAATCCCTGACACTTGATTCATTTGGATTTCATGATTGTGGACCTAGACACCCATCTGGAAGAAGATGAATGTATCGGGTGTATGAAAACAATTTTGATTTGTTTTGGTTCCTTTATCTTAAGCATAGGAAGTTTCTGAGTGAATATGGGATAGCTTTCAAATTTTTCGACACATTGTAACTTGTGTGTGTTCATTTTTTTCAGTTCCCAATATGGATGATGACCCAATAGAGGACAAGAAAGGAGGTCAGGGGTCGTACCAGATCAAAGGTCGTGACCTGATCAAGCAGCAGTTCTGGGCTCTGTTTGTGAAGAGGTGGCACCACACCCGCAGGAACAGGAAGGGCTTCGTCGCTTCGGTAACTTTTCCAATTCAAACTAACGCTTCATTTCTTAATTTCTTAACTGTTTAGGCCACATTTGGCATTCTGTATGAATTGGTGTTACTTGAGTCTTAAAACACAAAGGTTAGAAAAATGCAATGTAGCAGAAGTTTGTTCATAAGGAGTCTTTGAAACCCTTGAAAACCTTAAACTTAAGTTAAAAGTTTGTTACAGATTCCATGTTCGGTGAACATTAGATGCATCCTCATAATATTCTACATATTGTACATGCATACATTCCCTAAAAGTACAGAAAGAAATTCCCTCCCAGTCCCATCATATATTTGCTACACCTGGAATATTCCCCCTCTTGCTGTCTAGATAACTTTTGTTACTTCTTCTTCCCGTTGATGCCCACAATCTTGGCGAAGATTATACTGGCATGTTTGGGGGTGGTGACGCTCGCACTTGCAGACGCAATACTCGCACTTGTAGACGCATACTCGTTAGTCCATTAAACAGTCCGAGGTCGATACCCTTGAATCCGTCCGTTGTCAAGGTAAGTTGTTATGAAGCAGAGGCCCGAGACACAAACGTGTCTACTGTGGCGGCCTCGACTGTCTCTGCTGGTAAACCATTCCATTCCTTGATTGTTCTTGGCAAGAATGACCCATCTCTGTATAATGTTCTGGTGGTGATTTGCTTGAACTGGCAGTTGTGCTTGCGGCGTTGTCGTGTTGGGGGCGGTACTAGTTTGCTGCTGATGATTGGGCACTGGACTATCCCGTGATGGATTTTGAATAGTGTGCCCAAACGTGCTGTTTTCCTGCGTTGTTTCAGTGACTGCCAACCTAATGTACTCAACATACTGCTCACACTAGATGTATAATTGTGGAACTTGTTAAGTACAAATCTTGCTGCTCTTCTCTGAACGGCCTCTATCTTGTCGATGTTCTTCTTAGTGTGTGGGTCCCATACCGACGATGCGTATTCAAGCACAGGTCTCACAAAGGCTTTATAGGCTTTCTCTTTAATTCTGACGGAGCTGATCTTTAGGTTTCTTCTGAGGAAGCCCAGAGTTTTGTTAGCTTTTGTGACCATGGTGTTTATATGGGTATCCCAGGTAGCATTCTCACTCATTGTTGTTCCCAGGTACTTCACTGTTGAAACAGTCTCCAGGGTGTGACCATGTAACACGTAGGAGCGTTGAAAAGGCTTCCGACTCCTAGTGATTGGGAGATGAACACATTTGGCAGGATGAAACTCCATGTCCCAACTGTTCTCCCACTGTTCAAGCTTGTGAAGGTCAAGTTGAAGCTGGTCTTGTTCTTGACTGCTAGTAATGATTCTGTAGACTGCAGTGTCGTCTGCAAACAGACGTGACATTGATGACAACTTGTCTGGTAGATCATTAATGTACACTAGGAATAAGCAAGGGCCCAAGACCGAGCCCTGGGGGACTCCTGATCTGACACTGACAAATGGAGAGTAATGACCGGATACCACTACAGCTTGGCGGCGGTTTTGAAGGAAACTGGTTATCCAGGCAAGCGTGGGTCCTTGGATACCATAACAGCGAAGCTTGTGAGTTAATAAGCTGTGATTCACCCGATCAAACGCCTTAGCGAAATCCATTACTATTATGTCAGTTTGTTTCCCTCCCTCTAAGTTGTTAATCACTTCTTCGGTAAGTTCTTGTAGTTGGGTCTCACATGATCTACCCTTTCTGAATCCATGTTGGTTCTCAGTAAGGATGGAGTTGGATTCGAGATGTTGCATGACAGCACCGACCACTATGTGCTCCATGAGTTTGCATGAAATGCATGTCAAGGATATTGGCCTGTAGTTGGCTGGGTTGTATTGCTCCCCTTTTTTGAAAAGCGGAGTAACGTACGCGCACTTCCAATCGTCTGGAACAACACATGACGACAGTGAAGACTGGAAAATGGTTGTCAAGGCTGGCGCTAGTTCTTCTGCAAGTTCCCGTAAAACTCTGGAGTTAATACCATCGGGCCCCCCCGCTTTGTGTGGGTCAAGTTTCTTCAGAAGCTTCTTGACCCCTTCACAAGTAATGGTAATATCGTCCATTTCAGATGTCTGAAGTCTGATGTCTCATGTTACATCACATGGCGTAAGAGTGTGCGGTTGGTTTGAGGTTGTCCTTTCCCACGTACTCTCTTGGTACATCACATGCATTGAGATAATTGACTCTGATCTGTTTTGTTCCCCAGATCATCCTGCCAGCAGTGTTTGTGTGCATCGCCATGATCTTCGCCATGATCGTCCCTCCCCTACAAGACTACCCCGCCCTAAAGATAGACCCGTCTCTCTACAAGGGACCTGAGAACCCGCTCTACACCTTCTTCAGTAACGATGCCCCAGAGGCACCGGAGACCGACACCTTGCTGAACGCTCTGCTCAACCAACCAGGAATGGGCACCAGCTGTATGGAGTCTGGTGGGAAGGGGTGGGTAAAATAGTTACCATATAGTCCTGCCTGCCTTCTTCTGCTGAAGTGCTAAGGCTCCTCTTTGCTAAGTATCTCCACGTTGTACCATGTAGTTGTCAGGAGAAAATGTCTTCTATCATACTTGGAAACTTTACCTGCTATTTTATCAAACTTTAATTAAAAACATCCAAGTCATTGCTCATATCCTTTTGATTGCAACACATGTATAGGCTGTATAGCCATATATATATTAACTAATGTAAAGCTGTAATAGGTTGTTTATCAAATTAAGATTAACTGTGTTTTTTAATTATAATGCCATGCTTCAAATTTCTACAAAGTTTCAAGCTGTATGAAGTCAGCTTTCTAAATGATAGGGAAACTTCCATCACAGTTGTCTTTTCAGCACCTTGGATATGCACAAACTTTTATATCCGATTGTTATTGCAAGAAAAGTTAAGTTATAGAGGTAGCATTTAAACTAGAATACTCATAATGTTATATCATTCTTCATTCACTGTTTCTATCTGTTAATTGATTGGCCTTTAGGCAAGAACTTGTAAAATTCTTGCATCATTGATTTGCATATAGTAAGTTTCCGTCAATCTGCACACTGATATGTAGAATCATGTCTCACCTTCTTGACTTAGGACTTAGGTAAAAAGAGGCTGGTAAATGTTGCCATGCTTGCTTGACATTGAATGAAAGTTTAGTTAGAGGTTATTTTTACTATGAAACCTAAGGGCTGTAATCACAAACCTGAACGGAAAACACCTTTAATGAGTTTCTGTACTGTTTGTTCCTTTCAGTGCTCCAGTGTGTAAGAAGACCAGATCCTCCTGTGTGGTACCCAAACCCAGGGTTCTGTCTGACAGAATGAGGAGGATGTTTGCTGCTCAGAATGGTAGGTTTACCATCATCTCCCATTTTTAACAAGAAGTGTAACACGAGGATTAATGACTCTTTTCTAAACTCAGCTCAACTCCGTGGATTCAAAACTTTTTGATACTTACACTGGATCTCTTGTCCCAGCCAACTTCACACCCACTGCTGCTCGTCCCTCCCCTGACTGTTCGTGTGAGGCTGGCAGCTCCGTGTGTCCCGCCGAAGCGGGCGGACCATTCCCGCCGTGTGACATCGGGGAGACAGGAGACTACCTCATGAACATGACGGGCCGCAACATCACCGACTACCTGGTCAAAACCATGGACAGGTATAGGAGAAACAGGTAAGAAACTTTTTGTATCAAAACTTGTCAAACATTGAAACAAGTCACTAAGAACTTCCTCAAATACAAGTTGAAGTTTTTTTCAGTGTCCATACATACAAACTCACCTTCCTTTGTGTGATGGCATAAGTTGTCAAACTCTAAATACAGTCAAACCTGTCTATAGCGGCCACTCAAGGGACTGGAGAAATATGGCCACTGTAGACAAGTGGCCACTATAGAGAAAATCTTAATCAATTGACCATGAGCAAGCTACACATGATTTCAGTTCCCACTAATCTTTCTCACCAAGTAACATTGTCTCGATCGCTAAATTCACCGACAAAGAATTGTACTTTAATGCTCAAGGCATGCATACCTTCTGCTACCGCCAAAATGAGCCTGTGAGGAACTCCAAATCCTCACAAACTACAATTTCAAACTTCGGTGCAAAGTGACAAAAGGGTGCAGTATGGTTGCAATAGGCAGTGTTTCTGTATCAACATGCAGGACCGGAAATCGTGTGGCCGTGGCCGTGTTGGACAGGTGGCTGCTAAGGCTATTTCTTAATCATTACGAATCCAAGGGACTGACAAAAAGTGGTCACTATGGCCAGGTGGCTGCTATGCAAAGGTGGCCCCTAATACAGGTTTGACTGTAGTGGTTAAACATCTTCCACATGTATCTCATGCACATTTATATATTGGGTTAGACACTTATACCAGTCAACCAGTTTCTTCAATTTGTGGTAAGAGCCATCAATAAATGATTCAGAAGGTAAGAAGTACAGTAAAAGAATTTTCAATATGTTGCCACATTCTGTCACTATTTTTGACCTAACTGTCTTCTTTTTTACTCCTAACTGTAGATATGGTGGCTTGTCCCTGGGTGAGGTCAACGACCTTGTAGGAGAGGTGAACTACACTCTGTTGGCCAGAGTGATTGACAGGCTGGAGAAGAGGATCAACTTTACCTTGGTGAGGAATTGTTTCAGTTGACCAGACAGAACGATTTTGTCACGCAGGCTAGAGGTGGTTGCATTATGTAATATTTTATAGACCTTTCTTCATTCTTGATGCATTTTGGAAAAAGCAAGTATGCAGCAAACTCAGAAACTTTTTTTTTCCATCTTGACTGAAGTACTTCAACTTCTTTGTTCATTTTTTCCCCAATATTGAAGGTGGAGAGCCATGACAACCTCGTTGAGGCTGTCACTGAGTTCATCATCAATTTGGAAACCAGGGACAATGCTAAGGTTTGATAATTACATGTACAGTCAAACGTGTCTACAGGCTTTTAGTTAAATAGAAAGTTTATTTGCAAGTATACAGGGTGGAAACATGGGACACATACATGTGACAATGAACAATTATAAACATCATTGTAAAAAGGGGCTACTCAAATCCTAGTGTTGACTGTTTCTAAATGGGTTGGGTTTGACTTCTTCTTTGGAAGCAGAAGTAACCACTTAATAGTCGATTAGTTACAGTAAACTGCTGGCCACTATATAGACAGGAAAAAAGCACATATTATCATGATATGTATGATAAAGATGACAGTCACATACACTGATTGCAAAAACAAAGGTTCTATATAATGATGTATTGTTTCAATGGTAAAGTTGTTGGTTTCCGCGCAGGTTTGGTACAACAACAAAGGTTACCATGCGATGGTTGCTTACATCAACGTCATCAGTAATGCAATCCTGCGTGCCAACCTGCCGCCCGGTAGCGATCCCCGGCAACATGGTATCACCGCCTTCAACCATCCAATGAACTTCACCAAAGAACAGCTGTCTGAGGAAACATTGTACGTATATTGAAAATTTAATGCCTTTTATTGAATGTCAGGAAATGTTAAAGTAAGGGATTTGTTGAAAGCGAAATGGCACAGGGTTTATTAATCAAAACATGACTTACAAACTTTTAAGATGCATTCATATTGTATTGTTGGCATAAAGAATGTGCTCTACAAATTGCTTAAAGTTAAAAATGTAAATTAAATCAGAAAACAAATTTTCTCCATTTTGGAGTAGCTAGGCCAAAGAAAGGCTCTCGCTGATGTTGAAATCTAATTCACTGAGTGTCCACATCTCTGTACATTCTAAGACTTGTATTTAATGGGCATTTCGTTTGCTGAGGTTTCAATAGAAAGTGGTTATTCTGTGTTACGGAATATGTTTTAGTCTGAATTACTGATCTGTCATATCTTACTCCACAAAGGTTGAAGGGTGGTGCTGATGTTGTCATCGCCATCTGTGTCATCTTTGCTCTGTCCTTCGTGCCGGCGAGTTTCGTGGTGTTCCTGATCGGAGAGCGAGTCAGCAAGTCCAAACATCTGCAGTTTGTGAGCGGGGTCAACCCTACTGTCTACTGGTGTGCCAACTTCACCTGGGATATGGTACGTTTTATTTGTTTGTTTATAACTGGTAAACCACCTTTAAGCATAACACTGGTCAAATTTATTTTTGTGGTTCTTGGACAATAGACTACTGGACTGGAATGTGAACATGAAACCATTGTCATCAGAGGAAAAACTTGCTACTTGTACATTTGCACATTAAAGTATTCAGGAAGTAAATATTGCCATGTGAATTTCTTCCTTAAATTTCATGTTGGCTTCTCACTAAATTTCTACATGAAATTGTCCTAGTTCTAAAGGATTTGTCACTAATACAGAATTATGCAATAGGCCCTGTCCTTGGTACTGAATACTGCTGTAAATGGTCACCAATGTACAGAGTCATGTCATCAGTCTACTGTACATGTAAGTCATAGTAGCTGTTCAATTCTTTGCAAGTGATGGACTGTAGAAATGAATAGAAAGAAATGAATCATTAACATGCTAACATGTTTCCCCCAGTGTTCGTACCTGGTGTCTGCGATGCTGTGTGTGTTCATCTTTGTGGCCTTCCAGAAGGCAGCCTACGTGTCGGCTGCTAACTTCCCTTGCCTGCTGGCACTACTGCTGCTCTATGGGTATGTAAAATCTATATTTAGCACAATATGGCTTCAGCTTTATAAGTGTTGATATAATGAATACATGTACAGGCAAAATATGTTCAGTTTGCAGGTAAAAAAGTGAGACAAACAGGTAACAGAAAAAAGGTATTTTAAACATTAGTGTATCTTCCGAATTTTTGTTTTTTTACTTATCTATGATAAACATCCTATCTCATCAAATTTCACCATTTCTCCTCCCCCACAGCTGGGCGGTGACTCCCCTGATGTACCCAGCTGCGTATGTGTTTGACGTCTCCAGCACTGCTTACATGATATTGACCTGAGTATCACATGTGCAAGCTGTCAGATTTCTTTTCATCGTTCCTCCCCCTACAGCTGGGTGGTGACCCCCCTGATGTACCCAGCTGCATATGTGTTTGATGTCTCCAGTACTGCCTACGTGGTGCTGACCAGTATCACATGTGCATGTACTATGTCAGATTTCTCTTTAAGTTTTCACCATTTCTCCTCCCCTACAGCTGGGCGGTGACCCCTCTGATGTACCCTGCTGCCTATGTGTTTGACGTCTCCAGTACTGCCTACGTGGTGCTGACAAGTATCAACCTGTTCATCGGCATCAATGGCACTGTCGCCACCTTCATCCTGGAGCTGTTTGAGGATGACCAGGTAAGGGAGCTTCCAAAAGTTTGTAAATTGTTGTTGTTCTGCCCTACTTACATCATTGTATTCAAGTCTGTTACATCTTTTGTACGTAGGCTTTAGGGTCTGTCAACTGAGAACATCGTCTTTTCTCTATTTTTCTCAACCTTGGTGGATCCCCTGTTCCTCAAGTCTGTCAAATTTGCTAAATGTGTAGTTTGTTAGTGTCTCTTTTATTCATCTGTGAGTTTCTAATTTACAGATGAATAAAAGAGACACTATTGTAATTAAGTCCCTACCACCACCATTACACATTTTACACACAGAATAGAACTGTGTTACAACAAACTTGAAGGTAAATTTTTACTCTATAGCCTGTTGTGTCTATAGAATCTTTTAAATTCGTTTTGTTCAATAAGCATTGACTAAGGGACTGTAAATTGCTGTCACAGCAGCAACAACACTAAAAGTGTATTATCTTGCCTCCCTCCCCACCTTACTCCAGGAGATCATCACCATCAATAACTACCTGCGGCAGGTGTTCCTCATCTTCCCCCACTTCTGTCTGGGGCGGGGTCTCATGGACATGGCCAGGAACCAGCTGTATGCTGATGCCTTCTCACGATTCGGTAAGCATCATAATTAGCCTTTTTATTGTATGTCATTCTGTACCTTTGATTCTTGTCTGAGAAAGACGAATAAAGTCAAACCGGTCAAATGCCGTCTCTTAGCTGTCATTTTCCCAAAGCTACGAATTATTTGGTATGTTGTTTTCCTTTAAGTGTATTTTCTATGTAGTAAAACTTAACCTAGTATTAGGTCCAGTATCTCTACTGTAGCTAATTTCCACACATCAAAAGAAGCTTATTGCAGCAGTGCTTCTAACCTTTCCATTTCTTTTCTGCAGTTACTAGGAATCTACCTGCAGAAGACAAGGAAACATATTGTATATTCAGCTTGGGTCTTTCTTTCAAGTGGTCATACGGATAGGACAATTGAGACATAATGGAGAGGTTTTTTATTCAGGCTGTTGAACATTTTTTGTCCTGTATTCCAGGTGAGAACACGTTTAAGAACCCGTTTGCCTGGGACCTGGTGGGCAGGAACCTGTTCTCTATGGTGATGCAGGGGATCATCTTCTTTGCCTTCACCTTACTGGTGGAGTACAGGTTCTTCATTAAACCAAGGTGGGTGCAGTAATCCTGGTTTATTACAGGCTAGAAGGGTAGTGGAGTGTGTGTTTGTGTGTTTGTGTACAAAATGTGCTTATCCGTGTGTGTCGGTTTGGGTGTGTTTATTTCTGTGAGTGTGTGCATGTGTGTGTGCGTGTGTGTGTGTGTGTGTCTTTGTAAGCATGTATATGTGAAAATGCATGCTTGTGTGCACTCCTGTACCTGCATCTATTACAGAGTCTGACTGAGAACATTATCAGGTTGGTTAACAAGTCAAGCAGTCTTCTTCCATTATCACTGCTGTATCTACATTAATCCCAATTATCATCTGTAGTTACATGTAAATGTTTGTTTGTTTTCTGTGTGTCCAGGAAAGTTGACAGTGATGTCCCAGCCCTGGAGTGTACAGTACTATAATGTTTGTTTGTGTGGAGTGTACAGTTTGATAAAATGTTTGTTTGTTTGTTTTGTGTGTGTCCAGGAAAGTGGACAGTGATGCCCCTGCCCTGGAGTGTACAGTATAATAATGTTTGTTTGTTTTGTGTGTGTCCAGGAAAGTGGACAGTGATGCCCCAGCCCTGGAGGATGAAGATGAGGATGTGGCTGAGGAGAGGGAGCGAGTGATCAGGGGAGATACTCAGGGGGACCTGCTGGTGCTGGAGGAGCTCACCAAAGTAAGTACATGTACATGAAAATTGTGCAGTCTCACCTGAGTGACTGAAAAGAGTATTGTGACCAACCATTAGGGACTTGAAGAAGATGGACATAGTAGGCAGGTGCCATGGCTTCTGCAGACAGAATTCTTAATGCTTGAGTCAATCGTTGAGCAACCACGAAAAAGTGGCTGCAATGGCCAGGTGGTCCATATGCAGAGGTAGCCACTAGTATAGGTTTAAACCTGGGGATTTCTTGCCCTGGGTAAGAACAATAAGGAAGTGCTCCCACTGTGACTTGTCCAGCAGTCTGAATGGTGGATTGACCCCCATAACCACATAAACTCATAAACATCCCAGACTGTCTACCAGCTAGAAACAATGGTCAGAGACAGATTAGCATATTACTGGTCACAGATTCAAATACTGTACTGGTTCAAAGTACTGGTTTTCATAGGAACATTATCAAATCATACAGAATGACCCAAAGTAAGTAACAAAGTTACACAATGCAATGTTTCAATTAGATCAGATCACATGATAATAAGATAATACTATCTGCAGTTCTTGAAAGAACAACTTTTTTCAAATTTCAAATCAGCCCTGTCAAAATTGTATCAGAGCATCTATTTGCATCTACATTTTTAAACTTGAAAATGTCTTCCTTACAGCTGAATTAGCTCTCATGAGTTGTGTGTGTAGAACAATAACTTGTAATACTTGACTAATATAGTAAGAAACCAGTATAAACCTTATAATGCTCTGTAGAACTGTACACATCACTGCCAGCCAATGTCTCACACTAAAGAGCAACCCAGTGTTTTTCATTACTTCAAATTCTGGGCTAAGTGTTCTTCAAGCTAACTTCTTCATGAATAGTCTTACTTCAATTTCTTATCTTTTGTCTCTAGATTTCAAACATGATTTGAAGAGTAACTTGTACTTGGTAAACCTACTCAGCCAGGCCACCACTGACGTACACTGTATGGGTGCCTGTAACATACTGAAGGGCATAGTTTATATTATCTGCTCTTTATATAGTTTTACCGGCCTCTTTAACTGTAAGAAAGAAGACATTGCTGTTTATCACTTTAAGATATTATTAAGTTCTACCATGTTTTAGACCTTTGAAAGTACATGAAGACCTTCTATGCCACTGGGTTTCTACTTTTCTGCAGTAGTGATCAATGGCCTTTGAATTTATTTTGGGTCTGTAATCTTTTAAATCCAATATTTTGTGCTAAATAAAATGCGATATTCCCTGACCTTGTCAGGTGTACCAGTCCCGTGGCAGGAAGAACCGTGCAGTGGACAGGATCTCTGTGGCAGTGCCGGCTGGAGAGGTGGGGATTTTGTTATTATGCAATTGGTGCCATTCCTACGGACATAAGTCCCTGTCCTTGGTGCTGAATGCCATCTACACGTTTACTGACTCTAGTGTCTGACCCATAGTGCTAAATGTCAATCATGCTGACACTAGTGTCTATCTGGTGCAGAATGAAGTTCATATACTTTTAGTCCAATGCAAATGTCTCCTTGTTGCTGGGTACCATTTGAATAGTGTCTGTCTCTGGTGCTGAATGCCATCCAAAACTACAAAACAACTTAGGGTCAGTTGTTTGAGTTGCAGTCAACAGCCCTAACTTTTACTTCATTCTCTTTTTCTACAAGGTTGACAAGTCAAGATTGAGATTGACATTTCACCTGTCCTCATGCCTGTATTCTATCATTGTTTACAACGGTTATCAAGCATGGAAATCAAACCTAGCTGTGTAGTTGTAGTAACTAAATCCTTGAATGTCCCTGTTTCCCAGTGTTTTGGACTCCTGGGAGTGAACGGTGCAGGGAAGACCACCACCTTCAAGATGCTGACTGGAGACTCCTCTGTGACGAGTGGGCAAGCCTGGCTCAACTCCTACAGGTGGGTTGTACTGATGAACATGTAATGTCTTTTGTAGTTGCTTGTCACAATAATGTTGGCATGTACTCTACACCCCCTGGGATCTGCAGGGATTTGGGTTATGTCCATCTGGCTGTAGGTTACAAAGTCCAGTGGTTTTGTCCCTGCCTCTGGAGAGGTTGTTAGTTCAAATTCTGGCTCACCTGACTTGCTTGCTACTTGAAAGATTGGCATAGTCTACAGACACTGTTCATTGTGCTTCTGAAAAAGAGCTGGGGGAATTTCCGAGGGACAACCTGTAAATGCACAGTATTTTTTCTCGCTGACATGACTATTATTAATTAGCTCTTTAATGAGCTAAACTGGGTCAAGATCACTTCCAAGTTGGTGGACGCGTATGTCTCCCACTTCAGTATTGCATGGATTCTTCCAAGTCAATGTACATGGTTACATGTAGTTTGATTCATTTCGCATAACTTTTCAGTAATGATAACTGGTAAAAATGTTGTTTCATCGACCCTGCTTTTCTCTCCCCCAGTATCCTGTCAGAGATGCGTGATGTGCACCAGTCCATGGGGTACTGCCCACAGTTCGATGCCCTGGACCCCCTGATGACAGCCAGGGAACACCTGCAGTTCTACGCCAAACTGAGAGGGGTCCCCAAATCTGAGATTGACAGGGTCAGTAGCCACAGATGCTTAACTTAGTCCTCAAGATTTTGATGTTCTTATATAGTTCTTATACATTGTGTATCAATTTTAGATTGATAGTCATCAATAATTTTAGTAATGCGTATACAGTATACAGTAAGTTTGAGAATTAATAAGCCCCCATAGTATAGCTACGTAGCAAAGCTCAACAGTTATTACAATGTACTTAGCCCTCAGTCTTTCAGTGTTAAAAGTTTCAAATGTCACTTATTTTTTAATCAGTATTTTTCTGAAGGTTCATTGTGTTTATATTTTTGTATCTTTATGGAGGGGTCACAATCTAGAGTTTTGGCATTTCCTACCTGACAGTAAACTGAAACTGAACATTGAACAATGAAAATTGAATAGAATTGTTAGTTTTAGGATGTAAATTTTTTGCTATGTCTACCACAGGTTGCTTGCTGGGGAGTGCGGACCCTGGGTCTGTCCCAGTACTCTGACAAGTGTGCAGGAACCTTCAGTGGGGGCAACAAGAGGAAGTTGTCCACAGCCATCTCTCTCATCGGGAACCCTCCTGTAGTTTTCCTGGTCAGTTCTCAATCAGCAACAGACTCTTAGCTAACAGTCGTTTTTTAAACTGAATATGACTGTTTATAAGTGGGATATATGACAGAAATTGTTCAAGTGTGACAATTACATTTGCAGGTGTATTGTTGATTTCTCAAGAAAGAGTGTCAATAAAAGAGAAAAATGCAGCTACATATAGGTTGAGTTTACAAAAAATCCTATACTATAGACAGAGTTAGTTAAGAAGTAATTAAATAATGGCATCCACTGCTGTTTTTGTTACAGGTACAGGTTTAGGTACAGCAATGTTTATGTCTGGACCTGTACCTTAACAATTTTACAGGTACAGGTACAGGTACAGGTATAGGTACAGGTGCAGAATTTAGCCCTATCAACGAGGCATGTGGCTACTGAAAATTTAAAACCTCCCCCTTCTGTGTCCCCCAGGATGAGCCGACCACCGGTATGGACCCGGGAGCTCGGCGGTTCCTGTGGCAGTGCATCACCCGGCTGGTGAAGGAGGGGCGCTCCGTGGTGCTGACCTCCCACAGCATGGAGGAGTGTGAGGCGCTGTGCAACAGGATGGCCATCATGGTCAACGGCAGGTTCAAGTGTCTGGGCAGCGTCCAGCATCTCAAGAGCAGGTATGGTTAAACTTAACTAATATTTCTCTGCTCACAGTTTTCTTTTAGAAGTTGTTAGAAATTGCAGCGGCACATCCTTTTTTCATCATGAATTCCACCAACACAGTTTAACTTTCAAGCAGAGATAAAGAATGATTTCAGCAAGGATTGCCTGAAGAAAAGCAGACCTGTTTGACCTTTTCATGAATTAACAAAGACTCACTCAAGCAAACAAAATCTGTCAGACCAAAAGAAAGATAGTTGATTTCACCTAAGACTTGTAGCTTGCTGTACAACCTACAATGTATTCCTTTACCTACTTATATCACCTTGGACCATCTTAAGAATTTGAAAAATAGGTCAAGTAAATTGAAGAGTAATGAGTTTTTTTGTTCTACAATTGTATCCTTCCTTTCATATGTTCCAGAACATTTGTGTGTATCTGTAGTCTAGTCTGTATCAGATTGAATATTTCCCACTTTTTCCTGTAGGTTTGGTGATGGCTACACCATGATGATTAAGGTGGGAGGAGACCTGCCCAGTGTGCAGCCCACCTGAGACTTCATGGCAGCAACCTTCCGCGGGGCACTGACTCATACTGATTAGTTAACAATATTTTCCCACTCTTTTCTCCAGGTTTGGTGATGGCTACACCGTGATGATTAAGGTGGGAGGAGACATGCCCAGTGTGCAGCCAGCCTGTGACTTCATGGCAGCAACCTTCAGTGGGGCAGTGCTGAAGGAGAAGCACCACAACATGCTGCAGTACCAACTGCCCTCCCAGGGGACCTCGCTGGCACAGCTGTTTGGGGAGCTGGACAGGAAGCGACAGGAGCTGAACATTGAGGACTATTCAGTCAGCCAGACTACACTGGATCAGGTATGGCTTTCCTTTGCTATATCTGTTGAAATCACATGTATCTTTTGATATTCAGCCTGCTAAGTTATATTATGTAGCAGCCAATTTGTGTTGATTACTGGGTTAGGCAGTTGGGAGAAGCTTAAGATATGTGTCAGGCAATGTTAGTGTGTGATATTCTCTCAATTTTTTTATAAACTTCTCTTAATCTTCCTTTCAGTACATGTACTTTTAGGTTACTACATAAAAATGTAATCTGAGAAATACTGAAACATTGCTTTACGTGGAATACAAATACATTCAGTTCTCGAAAGACAATGATGTCTTTGAAATCCATTTGACTTTTTATGACAAATGCCATGATTTTTGGTTTGTGTAATCATTTGTTTTTCACACAAAACATGTCAACATTTTAAAGACCACAGGAATCGAATTTCAAAATAGAATCTTCTGTGCAATTCCTACTAAAAGTACTGTCAAAATGCATAAAAACAAGCTGGTTTTGTAAATGACAAAAATATTGTTTCTACACCAGGCATGTATAGGGTTTCCTTCATGCATCTTATTACTTAACCAATCATGTGTATTTTATCTCAATCAATTCTGTTTCAGGTCTTCATCAACTTTGCCAAGCTGCAGACAGACGGAATCGATGACATCGTCATTCCAGAAATGGCGGATCTGATCAAGGAACCTCAGAATGGGAGCGCCCCTTATGGCATGTACTTCTCAGACATCCGCTCCAGTAGTGAGATGGCATTGTTTACAGACACGGCTTCTGTCAGTTCTGTTGAGGCATAGTGTCGGAAATTCAGCTGAAATTGGATATAGGAGAATTCTTTTCCAAAACCAGTATATACTTGGCTTACATTTTGATGTCTCTCAGACAACTTCCTCAGAACTTCTAAATGGAGTTCTGCTTCTCGCTGCTATATGTAGGTGGCGCTTTTGCGGCTAGAACACAATCGTGTACATACTGGTTGTGGAAAAGAATTCTCCTATATTCTACGTTGATTCTACTAACCTGATGAAATTACTGTTGGAAGTTCAGCCAACAGAAATCCTCAGTATGACAGAGAAAATAGAGCTAAAATCTAAATAACTTTGTTTATATATGCATGTAAGTCTAAGGATGTTGCCATTTTAGTCTCTGGAACTTGGTGAATTTATCAAGTAAATACAAGTGCAAAGTAATGATTTGTCAACACAGGGTTTATGTGAATGGGACAGAGTGTATGTAGTCCGATGTTTTTACATGTAAATGTACAGTTTTGTGCTAAAATTGCAGTAAATTTGAATTTCACGTTCAAGAAGATAATGTTCGAGATAAATTGACACTGACAACATACATTTTACTTTTTTAGAACTCATTAAGAGTTTGATTTTTAAATATGCATATGCAGTTTGTACCCTTTGAATCAGCCTTTTAAGAGTATCGGTTAGTCTTGTGTTGCTTAGTGTTATATACTCTTACAGTATCAAATGGAATTTGCATTTATTAGTATTGTTACAAAGCTAGAGTGCCTCATCTTATTTGTGTCAGAGGAAGATGAGTTGGAGAAATTGCGCACAACACAAAATGCAGTGGCAATGCAAAGTTAGTGAACAGCGGGGTGCAGCAGTGCAAAAATATGCACAAATGTTAACAAGAAAGGTATTTTGTTTTTCTCAGACTTTGTTTTAGTGTTAAACAGGTCTTCTATTATGAGTAATGTTAAATTGAACAGAATAACAAGATTATAAGCACCGTCATTGTTTGCAGTGGATGTTCCATTTTCAAGTCAGGGCTGTCTCCAGCTTAAAATTTTTTTCCGCCCTACTCATTGTTTGTGAGCTTATGTTGCTGATTTACCAGGCAGAATATGTCATTTTAAGCTTATGAAAGTACATTTTCAACAGTTTCAAGTCATTTTTGGGATGGATAGAGTGAAATTATTTTCTGTCCCAACAAGGAAATTGGAACAAGAAGGATGGGTCCTGTAGACAGCTCTGCTTGTAACAGATCATGATACTCTATGTCTGGTGCAATGATGTTCAGACTAGTGCGCATAGCTGGAGTATGAAGTGACAGACTTGTACCAGAACACTTTTAACACTTTTGTTTCAGTCCGAAAAGATTGATGAAATACATTCCTTTTACAGATGAAATTTATATTCTTAAGGCATGAAGCTAAGATTGAATGTATATGTTGGAAGAAACTAGATGTATTGTACGGTAGCTGTTTCAATATGGCATGGTTATATATTATGCAGTAACATCTTTATGAGATTGCAAGCAAAATGTAAACCATTGCATGTATTTATAATAGACCCTAGTGGATTGTTGTTTATCCCTTGAATGTATATATTGTTGGAATGAAAATTGGTATTTTAAAAATAGTGCTAGTGCTTATGCACTGTTACATCTCTACAAGATTGCAAATTACTTTTTACAATTTATAGTACCCATAGAAGGGACACTTGTAAATGATAAACTACATTTGTACAGTTGTGATCATATCCTGAATAAGATGCTGCTACATCTAACTGAATATTCACATTGTTTGAAGAAATTAACCTATTTTTGTGAGTGCAGTGATGACAGAAAGCTATGCAAATGGTTATTGTTGCTTGAGAAAGTATCTACATGTATATGAAGGGTGGTATTCAAAAGTTGATGGAATGATGGAAACAGTATTACATCTGTGTGGAGAGTTTACGGCATTTTATCCTTAATGATTTATGCACATTTACTTAATATAATATTGTGAAAGAACTTTTACTTTTATGCACTTGTTTTTGTGTTTTCATCTCCAAAAATTGTCAATCAGGTATTGACTCATAAACAAGTTTTTGAACTTGCACAACTTGTTTTTTCTTGTTATGAAGAGATTGTAATTTAAAACATGCAGTTCTGTACTAGTCTGATGTATACGTGTATATTATATTTGTTTCGCTGCTTTTCAGCATATTGACAATATGCAGTGCACCTTTTAAAAGCTATTTTGTAATTGGCATGTGTGTTACAATTCGTGGGGACATAATAAACAAGGGAAACAGCTACAGTGTTGGTTGTACATGTTGTCTTTTACTCAAGCCAAGATTCGTCCTTGTATTCTATTCATTAGGCAGTGCCTGTCTTTCGGAAAACAAACTGACACTTGGCACGGTTCAAAAGAGACGCCTAGCGGCTCGTCGAAGTGATGCAGTATCGCAACAGTTTCGTATAGTCATTAATCCGTCTGTTTCCAGTTGTGTATCTGCTTTCCAACGATCGCTACATTGATGAAAATGTTATGACGCAGTTACACACCCGATCTTTCACTATATAAGTCAGTTTTAACGCTTGTTTCAAGCCTTATATTGGTGAGAAACTCGTCGAACCCTCGCATCATTGGCACGGTTCAAAAGAGACACTCTACGGCTGACTGAGGTACTGCACCCTAAATTCTTTGCAAACGCGTTCATTCACACCCGTTGTAGTGCTGCGAAGTGGTGAAAATAATCACATAACCCATGGCGGTATAAATCCTCCTCGCACAATCTAAAACACACCACAAATTCCTCTTTTACTGTATAGAGAAGGTTTCCTTGCTTTTTAGATCGATAATCGGTTATACTGTGCGGTATAGTGGTAATTTGGATAACCAGGGAGCAGCAGTTGACCTTTTCCAAGCGACCAGGGGTTGAGTAAGGTTAAAGTTCAAATTCATTGTGACCTGATTATCCTCCTATATTCCCAGGGCGCAGTATGACCGATTGTCGATCTAAAAACCTAATGGACTTTTCTGCAATCAATAACTCATTTCTTTACCTCTAGAGAAGAGCTTTGTATGTTGTATATAGTCTGTGTGATCATTTCTGTCAACTGGACTGCTTAAAACCGCGTGAATAAGCGTGTTTGCTTGGAGCTCCGGTTAAATATTGCAATATGCTACTTGTTCCTGGTTATCGTGCTCACGAATATCAAGGAGTTTGCATAAATAACCATGTTGAAACCCAAATATTCATTAGTAAGACAGAAGTGTGCAAACTTCTTTCACAAGTCACAGTAAGCACTGTCCAACTCGTGGTTTTAAACACGTCCTAGGATAGTTCCTGTTCATCGATTTCACACATATGTTTCTGCCATCGACACTTAAGAAGTACCGAACTATCCATTTATTCATGCTTCACTCATTGTTTCACTATTAGTTATAAAAAGTCCACTACAGCTGCATACTTCCAAGAAATACCCTTGAGCCATCATGAGTCAATTTCACCTTCTTCAATAAACGCAAGGCTATGAAAATTTGAACATGTCTTACATTTCAGGGGTTTTACAGCAATAAAACCTTACCCCACAGCGAACAAGCATATATTGCACCTTTAGGTAATCCACACACCTTACAGTTCGCAGTATTTTGAGAAAATTGGAACTCAGACAAACAGACTTTGTCTTGTCATACAACAGTCTTAATCTGATATAATTTCGATATGAATGATTGCCTGTGATCCCATGGTCGTTATTAATGATGTTCTTCACGTATAGACACACCCCCACAGCAGTTTAATCACCACCAATACAATACATGAACGTGAACGTGACATTGTAATGATGAATCAAAACGTAAGACGACGTAAACACCGATTCTTCAGGGGAATTACGCCCTTTCTTAAGCAGTTTTCTTTTATATCACACTAAATCCCTTAATAGTTTGAATCTACTTATTTTTGCAGTAGATCTAAGTATATTATTCCTGTTCAGGCTAAGATCGGATTGCATTGTGTGTGTCTGTGCGTGCTTGTGTGTGTCTGTAATTCCAGATATTTGTGGTTAAAAATCAGTAAGCCGATTGAACCTTAAGATGATATACTAGTATTTGATATAGCTCGGTACACAGTCAAAAACGATTTTTCTCGTACTGCAGAACTTTCGGTTTTGTACGTTTTTTTTTCTCGACATGCTATGGTCTTGAATTTTTGTGACGGATAGATTATATGTAGGGAAGAAGTGGTGTGTGTTTGGGCCTCTAGTAGCTTTCTCTGGATTAGTTGGTTGCATCTCGACAGTTAAATAGACTCGTTCAATATTCTGTAAAAGAAAACGCTACCCAGCCTCCCATAGCCAATACACGGTGCTCGTCGATCACATTAATCCAACAAAATCCTCCAACAATATTCAGGGGATGTTTGCGTCTTAGTTTTGATACCGCAATCTTCTATAAAAACGCATTAAACGGTGTTGAAGTTTTACGTTTTACGGTTGCTATCGTTGTTATATTGCAGATAACGGGTGTTTTACGTCTGCTGTCTCAGTCTTTCTGAATTAAGGCTGGTATTTCTGAGCTCATAACCTGCTATCGCCTGTGATAGGATCACGAATGTCTATCATATCGCATCGTGTTCAGCACGTTTTCTGATCATTATTTACATTCTTAAAACTAGAGGCTGCGGATTTGAAAACGTAAACAAAATACACCAACAATGCCTAGATATTATCGAAATCAAATGCAGATAGGCAACAAATGCAAACAAATAAATTAACGATCTGATACCAACGTAATTCACAACATCAGATAAAGTTTTAATTAGCGGTAACATTTCTTCTCATCTACTCATTGTTTTCGACCATACATTAAAATACGAAGGTCATAGAAATAATCAAAACAAAGAACACTGTATAACAAACAATAAATCCTTGATCATTAATTTTTCGTCAAGAGGTACTTTGTCTTGTTTCAGAAGATGATGTACCAGTAAAGATTTCAGAAAAAAAAAGCAGCGTCCCCATGCGCCCGGGGTTATATTGCACCATTAGGGAATCTACACACACTAAAACACATGAAATCCGGATCTATTGAGGCAAACAGACGAGACGGAAAAGCCGCTGCCTTTTTCTAACGTCTCCTTGCCTCATAGGATTGAAGTTTGGATGTGACAGCCCTTCAGAACATGGAAATTTACAGAAACTGTAAGCCCGACTTTCTCCATTTGTAAGATACAAAGGGAGCATGTAACTTATTATTCTAATACCCAATCATTTTGTGTGTGAAATGCCTTGAATATTGTTGCTCTTGATTCTATATTGTTGCATTTTTGAAATCAAATAGAACTAAAACGCGTCAAAAAGCTGCACCCCTTTGCGAGCCTTTCGCCATTTCCCCATTCCCGAAAAGAGCGAAATTTGGCAATTTGACGGTCGTCTTTGGCATTTTTCTGGTCGCGGCCGGGAGCGGTACTGCAGATTGGGCTCTCATAGGGTATAAACTGTTGGCCCTCAAAACGTGAAAATCTATCAAACATTAGGCTTAAAGCCAGTGAACACATTATCCCACAGGTCCAGACGTCTTCACAAACATTTAGAATAACATTAAAGACTTTTAAAAACACAATTTGTCTTTTAAAAAGGCCGATTGTTAGGCGTCAATATTATAGAGTGGCCTCTCGTTAAAGCGCCGCCTACATAGTATACTACATAATAACATACACATCACATCACTTTTGCACAATATAAACAGCTTATTTGGATATTATTTGCTTTTCATAGACGACTTTAGCTTTGTTCTCAACTCTCCATCTGCGTATATAATCATCAGGACAAAATCACGATATATATGAATTGATATATGATGATTGTAGATGTGATGAACACAAACACTGGTGAACTATTGGAGCTGCTGAATGAACACCAGGGATAGGAAGTGGAGGAGACTAAGGGGTCGCCTGTGTATGGAGGAACAATCTAGTGAAACACCTGGGCCCTTATGGCCAAAAATGGCAATACAAAGAAAAAAAAAACTGGACCCGGAGTTAGACAGGGGAGGGGTTCCTTCTGATAATAAGCTATGACAGCCTAGCATATAGGTGAAATGCGCTGATATTGTACATGCAGTAAGAGATCATTTGAATCTTGAATATCTTTATCCTCATCAACTTCAGAGAGTAAGAATTTGGAAGTAAGGAAACATTTTGTGTGTGATCAACTAAGGGGTCATGATTTATCTGTGCATTATTATTTGTGTTAATTACAAGTTAAAACAGGAGATGTTTTATGCGCAGGCTGACATATTCCGACGTCAGGACGATTATTTTTGAATCATTTCAAAGGTCACTTTCATTAAAATGTCGTAGCAAGTAACGGTTTTTTAAGCCTATGATCTTCTCTGGGCCCTCTCTATTTCTAATTTTCCCCACTTTGTGATGTTTTATATGTCAGAACTTAAAACGCACTGGAGACGACGGTGGCTTAGAAATTAGTCTTCTTCATCCGCGTGGGTCTGACTTAACTATTTCAAAGTGTTTCTCTCGCTTGCTGTTGTATGGATAGTGGCAGCGCTATCGGTCAAAATGTGATTCATACCCCAAAAGAGACAATTAGGCGAATCTCTCACCACAAATTGCCGCGAGCAATGAGAAGCCTGTCTCACGAAATGTCGCCTTATCGTCCTTAATGCGCATCTACCGCCCTTAAATGCTTCTTAAATGCTCTTCTAGGCTGTAAGAGAAGACTATAGGTGACAGTAATACCGAGTGATAGAAGCAACTAACGGTTAGGGCACAATTATAAGAAAAAACACCCAATATTCCCTGCGGCTGTATCTTACGTGTACGCCACTTATTGGACTTTTCTTGTACGGAAAGGTGCTGCTTCTCTAAGTAAGGCCCATTTCAGAGATAAGGGGCCACGCGTAGCTGTGAGGGTTGGAGGCACAGGCCCGCGCTATCTACAGCAGACGTGCGGCAATTTTAGACTACTGATAAGAGTTGAAAGGAGAGGGAAGATGTGGAAGACTTTCCCTCCAGGCAGACACATATAAAACACTCTCTTCTGACACGATGTTGGAATTGTTTCTCTGTGAAGGCGATGTTTCAACCGACGCCAGACTTCCCGGTGCCAGCCGAGTCACTTCATTCTTTCCGAGTAGATTAAAGAAATCATCACTTGCGGCACCTTTTATTCAAGATGACATATGGTACTTCCACATTTCACCGCGACCCTGTCACGATTTCGTTTCCTCATAGATAGAGGCAGCAGCATATGACGAGTCAACGATGTCGTTAGATATAGTTTTTGTGAGACTTATTTTGAAATGACGGTATCTGATAAATGGGAGTTATATCTTAACCGTTACTAAACATGTCATTAACTTATTCATAAATGTGCCCGAATACATATGACATGGCGGGGATGTATATCAGCTTTACGGGCTACTTGATAGCAAGATTACAAATTCTCTACTAGATCAAGGATCGATGCGAAGAATTTAAATAAGGGTACTATGGCAACGGCAAACAACACAGCAAATATATTTCCCTCCCTGCAGTTTATCAGGTTTGTTATTTCCTGGCCCTTAAGACCATTTAGATAACCTCTCCATTGCAGGCGGTCGGCTATTATTATCGAGCAGGCGCGCCGCACGGTAATCCTCCACATCGAGTTAAAGGTAGGAGTTATAGGAGGTCTAATCAACCCCGCCGGCAACGTTTGCGCCTTCGTCAAATTTCGACTTAAGACTGCACAACCAATAACCTTCCGCTAACCATGTGTACGTGTTGTGCAGTGTAAGGAGTTAGAGGGGCTTAGTGGCATCGATGGAAAATTGTTTGGGTTAGCTGACAAGGGGTCTAGTCAAGGGTTCGTTGATCGCATTCCTTGATGTTATGTCCTCGAGAAAGGCACTTAACACGACTTTCCTCTGTCCAGCCAGGTGTAAATTGGCATCTGAGTCGGTTGGGCAGTTAGAATGGTGGAAAGAGCAAACACAGTGAATTTGCAGCCCAAATTCTGGGATTTCCATATTTCTATGGCCGCTGAACTGCAAGCATGATTCATAGGATCTGACAAGCAACAGTTGGTTCTGAACGGACACAGCAAAATGGTAGAATAAGTACCACAGTAGTGTTACTCGGGATATAAAATCAGTGAATGAAATGGTACCAAAGACAAAGGAAGGAACTCATGGTGAGCAAGTCAGAAAGTTTTTATAACTTCATGAAGCCTTCTACATTGCCACAGTATACTTTGCGATTATATCTTAGTTACAACTAAAACAATCACTACATGTTATAGAGATTGTTCTAAGCCACACTAATGTGGAAATGGATTATTATTACAGGTTCATCATAATATGTCTGAATGATGATTAATTGTTGATTAAGCTATAGATTTACTCCAAAAGCAGTGTTTTAACAGGGAACTGTGATTCTCTATGGACTCATTTAGATATTAAGTTGAAATAGTGGTGAGTAATCCGAGCACTTCTTAGGCCTACGTCCCATTTTCTACCCGGGGCCCGGCCGGGCTGTTTGCAGAAACGACAGATTAAAGTTTATGCCAATAGATATGCACAAGGCATGCTGTTGAATCATCTTTAGTCCGCTATGTGTTTTTGTTGTCTTTTATATCGTAGTTTAGAATTTGGAAATGTGACGTTATCCTAACCAGGGCTGTAGAGTGGGTACATCCGGGTGTTTCGCGTCCTTGGTGAAGGATGTCGCAGGTGTGTAGTAGCGGAAGTGTTTTGCTATCGCCGCGGCCCATCCGCCAGTTCGTTTATCTTCCTATGGGTCTTAGGAGATGAAGTGCTGGCTGTGAAGCATCGCGGATGCTGAAGTAATGTAGATCTTGGAGGATTTGGTAGGCGCCAGGTTCTCCAGCATCTTATAAGAAGCATCGTTTGTACAGAGCGAGCAAAGGAGGCTCAAGAGAGGCTATTAAAAGACATCGCATCGGCGGGTATTCGTTATAATGAGGTGTTAGAAACTTTCACAAGGACATCCATTTTGCCCTCAAAGTTTAGACACAGTCAGCTTTCCGTTCTACAACTAGGCATGGTTGACTTAACGGCACACACGAGGAAACATGAGCTATCTGCACTCAACAATCACCATAGTGTGTCCAGCACACGACGGATAAACACGGCAGTTCCACCGCATAACCCCCAGAAACTTTGTGAGAAAGTCCCATCTACTAAATGTCATAAGATCCACCCATAGCTTGCCAACTTGTGCTGTTTACAATTCCAAAACAAGCAAAAACACACGGACACAAACAAACGGTACGGGAAGCATAAAATTTTGTTTGTATGAGATCATCATAAACATCCCCAGAAATTCCTGATTGTCAGTTTCTCTATATATCGAAAGAAATCTTTGCATCTATTTCGACTCTTGCTATGCTTGATGATACATATTCTATGATTTATTGAATGAATTCCATCTTTTTTAGCACGTAACAAGCAGCGCAAAACTTGTAACTCTTCGTGAAAGTTTAACATCTATTATTCATAGGAAAGATAATGGAGAAGGATTCTCTATAGATTTTGCTCCTTGATATATTTTCCTTGTAAGAGAGACCGAAAGGAATAATCCTCCATAAAAGATGCTTTTCAGATACTGAATCTAGTCTAATGATTCTTTTTATGTCTTTGAATACTTGATAAATGGTTCGGTGGCAACAATGCTGACAACATCGTACTTGTGGCTCACAATTTGCTATATGTAATTATGTCTATATCCACATAACTTCAAAAGCGATAAAGTGACCAGTAGTTTGTGGACTTGGAACACAAAGAAACCAAGGGCAGACTTTTATGGCACGACCAGAAGTCGTTTACATGACAAATGTAGGTAAGAAATTGTCTATATGTTTGCACCTTTCATGGTAATAAACTCCGCATCGTGAATCCTTTGTCCTCTTGAGCGCTGGGCAAACGCATGGAATGATCAATACCCGATGATGGAAATATTGCCCAACATGCACATTATAATAGGATTCTAGAGGTGTGTGGAAGCTTTGGTATTGACCGCCCACCCCAGGAGACTGAACTGTGCGAATATACTCAAGAAAGCAATCTGCATCTTAAGCAGGTCATTGCCGTGAGTATTTTCAAACCGGTTACAGGAAATTAACGTGTCCCGGTTAAAAGCAGAACTCCCCTGCTGCGGCCTCTGGGGGTAGCAACACCGCACGCTGCTTGTTAAATGATGAATGTGAACATGATGAAGCCACATGCATGTCCCAAAGGTAAAGGAACTAAGATACAGCTTGGAGATTTTGTCCTTGATAAAATACGATATATCATGATGATAGGATGATGTGTATAGCTGCAAGTGCCATTCATCAATGTTATTAAACTGAAAACTACGAAAAAAACGATACCACACAGATGCAACGATAAGAACGAAAGCTTCCCTGATGAACTTTTTTCCGTTCTTTCTTATATACGTTCCGTCTTGTTTTGTTGAAAATGGTGATAGTGCACGCATGTTTTAATCTCTAACAGCAGTCTTTTGATACATTTCTCTGTTTGATGGTCCCATTAAGGACGGGTGATAATTTACACCATACTGTGGAATTGGGAAACGTTATCTAATAGGCTAATATGTCCACGCAAATTAATGACTAGGGAACTAGCAACTGGGCAACACACGGCTTTTTTCGTACAGTCTACGTCTTCAAATCTTGGTTTTCAGACTATCAAGTTGTTTCTTCCCATGTAAAGACAGGAAACGTTTCAACAATGTCCTCTTTATTCATCCAGATTCTTATGACAACCACTACGCAACATATTCAAACATATCGTATACTTACTACAAATGGCTATCTATTGAATGAGCGAAGAGCTCACCTCGTAATGCGAGATGGTACAAGACTGATAGATCATATTTCTTCAACGGTTTACCACAGATACTGGAGACCTGGTGCTCTTATGTTGTAAAGACACTACAACCAAGCAAGAATATTGGTGCACGATCGCAAAAAGCACTAGCTGAACGTACGATTACAAATAATACTGACGCGTAACCAGACGCTGTGAAACGGGATTGTGACGTAAAAACGTCGACACGTCGGTGCACAACACGATATTGCACAATTTGTACATGCGCATACATTGTTTGTCTCTTGCAAAAATAATTGCATTTCCGATTGAGAGCTAACAAAAGTTATAACCTCTTCCACATTTTCTCCTAGACGAAACATATCCTAATTTCATTGCGATACTTGCGTTGAAATATGCGTGGAAATACGTTCCAAAATGGACAACAAAACGAACACTGTGCAACTTCTGTGCAAATATGCAAAAAAAAACTTAGTTGAGAGAAGCGTAAGTCAAGACATGATTTCTTCTTCACATGCATGTTGGTACAGGTCTTAAGTTTTCTTCAAAGATACATGTACTTGCATTACGCGAAGTGACTAGGTCTTAACTCTCAAAAAGGGTGTCTCAATAGGTACGTTTACTAAAGACTTCAGACTGTTTTTTAACCAAAGACCACTTAAACGTATTACAAGCAAATGCGGTAGACATGCGACTAGTACGTCGAGATCTGTGGAAGACGTCTTTTGTATCAACAGAGGTAAATTAATCGCCCCAAATAATGATATTATTGCTTATCAACATTGTAAATCGTACCTGAATCCCAAAATGTCACCGTTGCTTATCGCAATTATTATACTCTAGAACCCACGCTAAGTCCGTATTTTCATAACCATGGAGGCTTCACTCGCGTTTCTTTATGATAGTGGTCAAAATTTTCATTTTTTTTTGTATGTGGAATCTCGCAGCAGAATAGGAACTGGATCTTCAAACATCGAATGTACATCGAGTGTATATCACAATGAAAATATCAATTATACATCTCTATAACCACAGGTATAGCCCGGAAATACCCCGTCATGTACATACATGTCAATTAGAAAAAATGCAATTGGTTCGTACAACGCTCTGTTCCTAATGTTGTAAAAGGTATACCTGTTGCCACATTCACCCACGATTTTTTAGATTATAGCCGCATAGTTTTGCTGGCATTGATACATGTACCTTGCCAATGTTCCTTATGGCACATATAAGGAGTTTGATACATGCTTGAATCCGTAGACCTTGAATACTGTATCAAACTGGGCAAGCATTTGTTCCTGAATAAAATGTCTGCTGCTTACACCAGAATAATCACTTTCCCAGAAGAGCAATTAGTTACTGTACGGACGAATGCAACGGACGCTAGCACTTGGACCTCCAGTACACACGGCTTGCCAATGTCATGACGCATCACAATTGTGCCTCCCTCACTCATGACGTCACACGTATTGTCCTTTCTGTTAACCAATGAAGAAGGTTGCCTGGTGTCTACCTCCGTCTTCAGAATGTGACGAGGATCATCCGAACCTGTAGCTATCGAGATCTGTATGGCCCAGGACGACAAGGTTCCAATTGTACTTCTACTCTGACCCAACACATGTCAGTCAAGCTTTGTCCACTCCTATACGGCGGGCTTTCAGGTGTTGACAGTTGAGATCGCCATAGATGGTCTCTATCCTTCAGAAAATCCTGTTTGCCACATTCATGGACCTAATCAGGTCCCGTCTTTAACGGAAGCACGCAGCCATGGCCGTCCCCAGTATCCACAGTCTCCCCGGCACGTCAGCCTGGCGTCCGCTCTTGTCTAAATGTTGTACGTTTCTCCGGAGGCACGATTCCAGGAAGGCACCATCGTTGGGGCATGCGCAGAATGCTTTGAGCTGTGTTTGAGTCTCTGCTGGCAGAATGCCTGCAATACAGTCTTGCGTTATGAATACTATCATAAACATCAATCCACAGCTTCTCGAATTATGCTGTGTAGTTTGTACAGACAACAAATTGACAAACGACAACAATAACATAACCTTCTTGGCGAAAATTGATAACGACGAGAAGTATATAAGGTGTATACATTTGACCGATGAGGTTCTAAAGAGAATATTATTTGACTTCAATAACGATAGATTCTCAGTTTGAATTGCATAACAAAAAAGACGATAAACGGAAACACATTACCTGAAGTATGTACATCTTATCAAGCTCTTCAGGACGTGACTGTCCGTTTGTCAGAAATCAAATTTGTCTCGCTTGATGCAGCTGTAAAAAAGAAAGACAGCATATTTTCACACAATAGTATTCAGCGTACTATTAAGTTGACTTCCTGCTGGCATAAAGTCTTTTATTTTTTCTAAATCTAAAATGCACTTCGAGAAATTTTGTTCACGTTTTTACACGTGGTTATATTAGTAGAAGCCTCTAACCAAGCAATGGGTGCGTAAAGATCAAAGTTCTTGCAAATCCATCAATTTTTACTCTGTCAGCATCAATTTTAAGACTATTCATCACTTACAGAGTTTCTTCTGACTGGACGATTTGGATAGCGTCAGCATTTCCACACATGCTGCCGGGAAGGCGCCCAGCTTGCCTCTGTGGTAGCCGTACCACCAACCCGAGTTGTCTGTTCTTAGGACCTCCACGATGTCGTTCACCTGGAGGGTCAGGAAGCCACACTGGTCCGACTCGTACGGTGTGGACACTTTGGCGAATCTTCTCTCCGCTGAAACAGAAGTATATGTGAGATAAAGAAAAGAAACGTTAAAACTAGGAGCCAGGGGTTATGTCGTATGTTATTTTTGACTTGCAAACTCCTACAAACAGTCACCGAATAGTTATCTGGTTGATAAGTTATTCACAAGTAAAGTTTACTCCAGTGATGGACAGACGCGAGATATACAGTCAGTCACATCCTTACTACTGCTGCAACGCCATCTTTCGACAATGATTAGCAAACGTTACTAAACCTTGAGGAAAGGTAGAGAGAAGAAACTAACTGTCGTTTTTGCATCATAAAAAAAAACTTTACTTGTCAATGCTACAAACAGTGTTATATATCTTCCATGTCCACCAGACTAACTGCGATGGGTATAAGGAGAATAGGTTGCCATTGGAGTTTGGCCACCAAAGGGCACATTTGCCGGCACATTCTTCAGAGGGAGAACCTTAGCGTGGACTCACTCTTCTGGCCAATTACGCCCTTTTCTGCCGAATTTTACGATCTCTACTCCCATAGGAAGGTCTGGTGGAGGTTGAACCAACAGCATGTACTCACCTGCAGGTGTTCCTTTGTCGCTGGACGTTCTGTGCGGTCTCACGTCAGGTTTGTCCCCGTTGACCCTGCCGTTGTGCGTGGCCGTTGCCATGTTGTTCATCTGTACATCGGAGTGCCTCCGACTCGACGTCTTCCCCCGTCTGCACAGCAGGAAAGCCAGGAGCAGCAGGACCACCAGCAGGCAGATAGCCGCGGCCACGCTGCCGGCTATCACCAGGATAGTGTACAGCTTACTGCCCGACATGAGACCCAGGCCTACTAACAGTAACATACAGACATCAGGTAACGTCTTCGAATGGCCCCACATTTGTTCAATGTGCAGTAAACTCAATTTGATTACGTCAAGGTTGCCACAAAGCCATTTAAATTAACTTGACGAAGCTGCTATAAAATGGATGTTTTTCTCTCTGTAAATCCCATTCATACTTGCTCACTCAGTAAGATCCTTAAGTAACAAAGAATTTTCTTGGTATCGAAAGGCAGCAAACTTATTTTACAAAACTCAATTTAGTGGTACCCTTGGTACAAGTAAAATAATCATGCAGAAGAATAATATGAAGCTACGGTGTCTTCATCCAGAGAATATTCTTGTGCAAAAAAAAAAGTAAAGTGTGAATGATAACCTACAGTAAAATGTCTGCTATACCAAATACGCATTAAGAGCAAAACATAATCTCTTGCAAAGTACCGTCTGTTTTTGACTCCAGCTTGGTGACGGCGTTTACCACCGACAGCGACACCAGGACCGACTCGTGGTGCGGCTTCCCCACGCCGTTAGCCGCCACACACGTGTACTCCCCGCTGCCGTTAGCCTGGGAACGAGCCATCTTCAGCGTCCGGCTGCCGGTGTATACCGTCTGCACGATGGATCTGAGGTGGACCAGATATCATAATACTTGTAGCAATATATCCTTTACTACGATACCCTTTAGCCCTATATTAATGGTCCAAACAACAATACATGCAAACACACATGCACAAAACATGTAGGATTCTTTAGAAAATAAAAATAAAACTGTTTTCATCTGTTTCTATGATTCCAGATGTCTTTGGCATCTACCGCATGCAAAGTGAATAGACCCCCCCCCCCCCAAGTAGAATAGAAATAAAGACAAGTGACGAGGATGAATAAAGAGATTTTAGTTAACTGTCCCTAACCTTAGTGGGTCTGGATCTCCAGTTCTTAGCCAGCTCAGACTTGGAACGGGGTTTCCTTCGGCAAGACATCTTAGGATGACGTCTTCACCTTGAAGAACGACGTTGGCCTCGGAGATGTTGATGATTTTTGCCGGATCTAGACAGAGGATACGTTCCTTTAGATGGGGAACTTGAAATACGTCACTTACTTGTCTTAAAAGGTATTGGTGTTATCTGTGTCATTGTGATGCAAGATTTAATCTATGAGTGCTAATACCTCGGCTTGTTTTCCCTCAAGATATAACACTCAACACAAAACGTGCTGATGATTACGCACTACGATCAAAGACAACGATTTAGAATCAGTGAAGCCTATACCATGTACGAGTATCGAGGTATTAGTGTTACTTTTCAGAGTTGGTCACGTATAATCATACATCTAAGGAAAATGAATGATTTCCTATAAGTAGACCCCACCTTTCGATTAACCTTTCTATAATCCTCATTCCCGCAACTCTAGCAGAAAACCGAGGTGAGTTTGCGGTACTTACATGTGACTTCCAGGAACACACTGTCTGTCTCCTCCCCGCCGATGTGTTTGGCCACACACGAGTAGTTGCCAGACTGGGCCCTGCTGACTGACGCCAGGAACAGGGTAGACATGTACGACTGGTTACTCTCCTGTGGAGGATAAAATGGGATTTTTAATATCACCAGGACTATAAATGATATGGTCGTATAATGCTGTCTGCAGTGGACGCACACACAATTTGTATTCCTTGATAATCATCGACGTCTACCAATTGTATATGTATACGTTGATATCAAAGCTTCTCTCAGAAGACCACCAACAACAAGGTAACAACGTTATGTAGCTGGCACCAATTATTGAATTCGCTATCATCAGCTTTTCTGTGGAATCATTATAGACTCAGACGTGTTAAGCGATTCTAACGACATTTGATGATGTCACACATGGTTGTCCTTTCGCTGTGTACAATGTGATATGTAGTACATTAGTTTTCGGCAATATACCTCTGTTCCGGATATATGAGGTGTCAAAGCGTAGCTATAAAAATCATTTACCTGTTCAGACACTACATGGAATGTGTCAACAATGACGTCATCTTTCCTCCAGAAGAGCGGCTGTATCAGCGCTCCTGGTTGGTCGACTGTGCAGTTCAAGGTTAGTGACGTAGCCTCGACAATCTGCAGAGGGCTTGGCACGCCTATTTGTACCTGGGGCGGAGCTAGGTGAATATTGAAAAAAAAAACTGATCATGTCATGAAGAACATAATTTCATCGGACATTCCTCCTCATCTATTGTCTAGCTTGGTCGTATAGATAAGATATCAACTTTACTGTACATTTCTTGAAAAGAAAAAACCCACAGAGCTAACCTAGTATTTACTAATTACTTTCGCTGTTTAAGGTGGTATCTCACTGCACTTGGGGCACCGTTGCGGCACAGCGGTGTTCGTTCACTGCGGCAATGTTATACTATTTTCGCCTTTTTTTTATTTAGATACTGCGTAATACGTGTAAAAGTATGGCATAGAAGACGACAAAATACACAAAACGTACGAAAATTCGTTCTCTGTAATTCGTTGAATCATCTACGAACCCCACAGTGCCGCACCAGTGCCCCAAGTGCAGTGAGATACCATATTTACAAAGGTGAGAACTCTACCATGCATCTCCAGGAGAACATAGTGCTCTTCCTGTCCAACGACGTCCAGCAGACTCGTCAGAACGTACAGCCCCTCGTCTTTGGTCCCTGCGTTCACGATGGTCAGGGAGCGGTCCTTGGTCAGGAAAGCTCTGTTCTGCAGTGGAACATTGAAAGTATATGGCATGTAAATCAGAGGGTAACGAAAAACAACTATTAGTTGTAAAGATAAATATAATGCAAACAAATTATCATGAAATACTGTCACTGTAACGGATAAAACATCTAGTTCGCCGATAATGAATATTTACTGAGAAAATTGCTTGTTTCTACTTGTAAGTTAATCGCAATGGTCGTAGCCAAAACACAATGCATTGACACGTCGATGAAGGTTAGACTTCCAGGTAATAAGATACTGTACGCCAAAAAGCAGTTACTCAAGCAACTGGATATGATTTTGGAAACGGTCAGACTTCAAACATACATCCGGCGTCTTTCGTCAGTGACACTGACACAATACATTGACCTTTTACCTCCTTTATTAATCCCAAACTGGGCTTACAGTGTACAGTGGGCTTGTACTGATTGAAATGCATAAAAAGTGTTCTACAGGCATTCGCAAGTACCTCTAACGGTCCAAAAGACATGGTTGAGTTGGTTGCCGGAGAGAACATGTAGACAGCCCTCCTGGTGCCGTACATCCCTCCGGACAGCTTGTTCCACGTCAGCGCGAAGAGGCGGTAGTCCTTGCGGAAGTAGGCCGGCAGGGTGACCGAGTCGCCCTCCATTCCGCGCACGGTGATGATGGTCGGCGTGCTGGGCTTCACTGTCGCGGCTGAACAGAATGGTTAACGTTTTACTGACAATGATCTTTACTGTTTATTCATTCCCAGAAGGCTGAATCAAATGCATCAGGTTTCATAAGGCTAACGCCGCATTTCCAAACCGGGGCCCGACCTGCCTGTTTGTGGAAACGAAAAATGGAAATGTATATATACGTAACAATTTACACAAATAATTCACACGACTATTCTCCTAACGTCTTGTGTAGTTTGGTGTCTTTCACAATTTTATGATGATGATATCACCCTTTTCGTTCCCGAAAGCTTCACGACCGGTTTGGAAATGTGCCATAGGGCTAACATTGAAAGAAGAAATCCGCATCTACGAGTATTAGACTTATTTACACAGAGTGGATATTTACTATGATCGATGCTCCAGTTTACTGCTACATACATATAAAGGAGACGAATGGAAGATAGAATCACTTAATGGATCAACATTCGCGGAACAAAATGTATTTTAACTTTATCTTGTAATGTGATTTTGCTGTAAAATGTATGTTATAGCCCGCAGGTAAGTGTTTCTGGAAGTTCTTATCAGTTCTGCGAACGTTTGATGTGATTTAATGTTGAAAAAGGTTTACACCAATCTTCTTATTTCATAACATGAAAAGTGCTTTGAAATAAGTCAATTTCAACAGAAAATAATGAGCACATTTATAAAAAACGCTTTATTACCCTCGTTTACGTGGTAATGTATCGGTAGCATTTGTGTCTATGTGTGTTTGTGATTTACTCGCAGCAGCATGAATCAAGACTATTAGTGAGTGGATTTTTATGAAATTTGATATGTGATTAGGTCATTCACCATGAAATAAACGATAAGTTTAATACTGTGGGTCTTCTGGCGGGTTTCCTTGGCACTGCATAAGAACGTCCGGTTTTTTATCTTTTCATTCATCTCGTGTTCTGAACAATCTACACAGTCTTTTAAGTGGCAGATTGTTCTTGTTCAGAAAGGGCGTAACAAAAGTTTAAGCCTCTCAAGCTTATTCCTTGGCACTGTATGGGCGTTTTTGTACTAAACGTTTGAAAACAAAACATTTCAGATGTAATGCAAATTGGTACCTGATTTGTATAATCAATGCGGAAAATATATAACATTTTAGCAGTAAATGATGGAATATTCACGTGACACTTGGAAGTTAGATGATGTGCAGAATCATAAGATATATCTTACGAAAAAATTGGATATCATATGTATAATAAATAATTAAATTCTACAGTTTCTTGATTAACGGCAATACATTTATTGGTAAAGAATGGCGATTTCATATATTTGAGACATGCACGTTTCCTTGAAGTATTTTGAGCCAAACATTTTGAATGTTCAAGTCGAACAAAAGAGCTTGGAATTTTGAATGCACATTGCGTTGGCGAGGCCGGCCAGATTTTCATTAAAACGTATTTCATTAATCGTATCATGTTTGGCATTGTCTTTGTATGATATACAATAAATTCATAAATAAATAATTCTTTGAAATTGGATACAAATGAATTTTTCCCTAACGTACCAGCAGTACTTTATAGAACCTGTATATCTGTATTTCAACTTAATTGGTCCCACTGTGACCCTTCGGCAATACATATAATGCATTTACGTTATTTGTATTCAATGAAGCGAGACAAAGAAAACAGTCGAAATGCAGTTACAAATAATTCTCTTGAGGAAAGAATAAGCGCGTGAAGAAACAAGTAATCAAAACATGTCAGTAAAGCATGTGGATTGCTTGACATGATTGGCTATAACTGTGGAATGGAGAGGACCCTGTGAGGCCCCCTTTCCACTAGATGGCGATAGCGCTGCGCTCTCAATACGACCTAAATAGGATATGTGTAACCTTCACTATCACACTGGGAATATCATACAAAACGCAAAAGTGTGACTGAGAGGACAACAAAACACACAAAGTGTGAAAAAAATTCTAAACAATTCGTTGAGTGATCTGTCAAATTTTAGGTCGCAGAGAGAGCGCGGCGAGAGCGCCGTCATATAGTGGAAATTGGGTATTAGGAACTGAGTCTTACCTTCAGCACACATGAAGGTGATCACGGCAACGAGAACGGCTGGTACTTTGTCCATCGTATCACTGAGGAGGTTGGATGTCAGACGATCGACTTTCAGATACGTTGCTGTCTTCCTGTACAAAATCATAGAGAAGACTTTGAGTGGTGAGATCTTAGGAAAACGGAGTACTATTGGGCATGCCATAAGGCTTAAAGAAATTTCGCCGGAGGAAGCGCACGATACAACGATCAGTTAAAGTCGATGTCTCTGGTACCAGAAAAAGTAACACTTTATCGGAACTCAATACCGAAGGTCCATCATTTCATGTAAAGCCCAAAGGCCAGTATTTGTGCAATAAATCATTTAAGATTTGTTGTTGTCATTTCTGTCTGCTTTGATGGAGGAAATAGCAGTTCCAGTATAGGAGTGGATTCCTAAATGCGTGCTTTTGCCTGGAGCGTTTCTTGAATTAGATCCGCTAGAAACACCATGTATTGATTGAGCCCAGTTTCCTGTTATCTCGTGAAGTAGTGGGAGGGGGTTTGAGAGGGTTCGAAATTGTCTCATCCATCACACAGGCGGAAACAGTTATTGTCATGATGATCTTCATGAAAAGCTGCTACAGCAACATGAGTGATGCAGCAATGCAGCTACTGACGTGGTCCATGTGTGTGTTTGTGTGTGTAGTTGTGTGAGTGTGTTTGTGTGTGTGTACATATATATATATGTGTGTGTGTGTGTGTGTGTGTGTGTGTATGTGTATGTATGTGTGTGTGTCTGTGTGTGTATGTGTGTGCGTGTGTGTGTACTTAACGAAGCGTCTATGTTAAGTAACTCTGCCTCTTGACCTAACGGAAGGGAGTTCGAACCGAGGCCGTTGTCGCTCACCCTTCTTTCACACTACGGGTCCACTGTCCACTGTATTTTGAATGAGCTAGATGGATTCCACCGGAAGATTTAAACTCTTCAAAGAGCTAAATTTGTCCGACATCACGTCAGCTATGGGAAGTGACGCAGTCAGAAGGTCTTTCACTACTGCCCAGGCGACTTTGATGCACGACTCTACATTATGAGTAATCCCCTCCACTCGGAAGTAACGTTGCAATACACCGGGCCTTTCACTGCTGCCCGGAGCATATTGACGTATACGTTGTGACCCACGGTGACTATGGTTACGCCCCAGGCTTACGGGTAATCTCTTAGACACATAGAGATTAGCTTTGTCGCCACACGATTCACTATTGTCGCCAATATGGGCCACGAACTCTTCCGGTAGCTTAAAGGCCCCAACACGAGCTTTGTAGGCTACAGCTTTTGATTAATTCTCTACTTCAAACCTTCTGGCACAATGCAAACCAATACTTTTAAACATACCTGAAGATTAATGGTGTTTATTTTTTTGCATATGCTGCAATTAGAAAAGAAGTAATGTAAATTAATGCCATATATTTGCTACGAAATTTTCCAAATTAAATAATGTCTTATTTGTATACATAACGATTTGGTCTAGTAAAACACACTGTCAGTTAATATAATTTTATTGTAAAAGTCAGATCTATACATTAGGCAGCGTATATCTGGATATCTATATAGTAATACGTCATCGGTGAAGCGTGGAACAGTGTATGCGTACAGCATATTGCCGACGCATCTTTATTCACACCCAGAACTCTACATTACTCGTGCTCCATAGACTACACAGAAAGTACATTATTATAGGCTACACTCGACACTTTTGATTTCTTGTAGCTACCCAAGCATCATTCATCACATCCTAATGAAACAGCTTATTTGCTTACTCGTGGAAACTTTTGTCTGGCGCCGTAACATTTAAAATCCATTACATTTCAGACCTAAGTTGTCTGGAAAGAGAATAGTCAAATTTACTGTGTTATCAGCTGCCCACACATGCAGATCTCTTAGTACGCTTCCTGTGAAAATATGTATATTTCAAATGTAGAAATGCCTGTGGATAACGATACTATGGGAACGAAATATTCTTTTGAAGTTTCAATCTTGAAACACTTGGTCTTGGTCAAAGTGTTAGCAAGGTGTTGTGAGGACTACCAAAAATTGGTAACATTTCTAAAAATGATATCAAATTGTAGAATTTTGGCGCAAAACCCGCAAATATTCAAACTTTAGATTCAGATTGACGACTAATTCGCAAAATTAGTGTTTCCAGTGACGGTAAACAATACAAAAGCAAGCCATACGAAGGCTTCTACTTTTGGCGGCCTACCAACAATTTCCGGCCGCACAACGTAGGACAAAATGACTGACAGCTCAGGTGGTGGTGGGAAGTGCGCATATCTCAAGATGTTCTCATAACACAACCAAGACGCATCTACATATATCCGATCTGACTATCAAGGTGCACTGTACTAATGCAGATTCAACTTATGAAGTAGCAAAATAACTCTAAAAAGTTACTTTGTCTATTTTCCTCGGCCAGATTGTGGATGTAGAGTTACGTTAAGTGGCGAGGTAATTTATATTCATGTTCCGTCACACTAAACACCAGAAACTGCCGATACAAGCGTTATGTACCAAAATATATTGTGACATTTAGTTTATTGATTTACGAGTTTTTATTAAGATTAACGGCAAATGGATTGATTTTGACACAAACATACTGTAATACCGATATGACCATGATCAGTGTTGGAAGTCGCATCGATTCTTTGGGCTGGGTGAAGCTAGAGGTTTCTCTCGCATCATGTGAAGGGACGGTATTCCTCAGAACGTCGTCGTCTTTCGAAATAATTGGTACCATTGGGAAAGGAAAAGTTCCCACGAGTGAAGTCAATAATAGGCTAGTAAAAAGGATGCTAAAAGCACTTACTTCAAGACTGGAGTGCCTTGAAATCTCCCACCATTATTCCTAATGGCGCAAGGTGGGCGTCAAAATGTTCCTTTTAAAAGGATATAGCCCCTAATGGGGTCTTAAAGTTTACCCTACTTAACACATATTTAGTTAAACTTTAGCGTTTTTCCTTTTAGAAATACAAAAGCAAAGTCGAAGACTTATCTGGCGAGAACGCTAATGTCTTAATGGGTTGGCAGATTACTAGTATTTGAATTTGAGTGCGAATGTGCACAACAAAACAACATTCAACTACTTTAAAATTCATTAAGTAATTTGATATAGAAATAGTTTTCGCCTTGAAGAGCACATGCGACTTTCTATCCAACCACGATACTGAATCCGAATTCTTCTTGCGTTCCGATATCTCCGGTAAGGAACCCTGACGGTCAGCGCAATTTGTACTTGCTGCCACCGATCGTGATAACTATGGGCAGCGTATACCCTGGGCATACCAAATAGGCCCACCTTAGAAGATGACTCTAGATAAAGCAACCATTGTCACAAAGTCTACTGTGTTTTTTTTTGCGTCATATCACTTATCAACATCTCTGACGGTATACAGAATACGTTGACGCAAAAAGTATAATTTTAGCATTCTAAAGGACCGGTAACAAGCTCAGGTTTTACTGATACCCTTTAACTTGGCGGATATGGCGGTGGTCATGTACCGTAGGGAGATATCGCACACCGATACTCCTGTCCATACTGTCGTTTATCATTAAGATTCAAGGACATTCTATGACAGATATTCGATATGTTCAGGGATCCCTGAAAACAAACACTTGATAAACATATAGAACAATCCAATCCAAATAGATGGAGATATTAAAACGACCCCTGGTGCTGATATACAATGAAAAATGAAGCAATTTGTCAGAATTCCTTTCGTTTTCTTCCTGCTGGTTCTATCTATTTAGCTCCTGATGTTTTACTGCTCATTTAGCCTACTTCTCGCTACTGGTGGGCTCGTAGATGGGGGATATTATTTTAACTAAAAGAAGCAAATCACCCCCTCACAGGCACCCTTTGGCAGAATGTAGACAAACTAGCTCTATCGCTTGGTAAGTCTTAAGTCTTACTTATTCAGCACAAATTTACTGTAGCTCAAGACGCCCTGCCAAACGTAAGACACCCTCTACGACCTCCAACGCTGCAAGCACAAACTTTAAGTCTTATTTTGTCATATTAGGAAACGCGGGAACGACAAGCGGTCGTGAAAAATGTCAATATCAAGGGAAACAATGATTGATGGTTACACGAATGTGGACAGGCCGCAGATTGTGCTTCGTTTAGCATTCGTCCATATGGTTATCCACTTTGGGCAGTTTTCCCTGTAAGAAGAAAGGTGAAGGTGAGTTGTGTAGAAAACAAATCTGGTAGTACATGGTAATGGTAAAAAAAAGAATACTTCATTGTTTGCGGCGATGAAGGCTATGCATACAGGTAATGAAATACTTCATTCGCATTGGGCAGCGCTTGGGATGATTGTATTCTACCTATACGAGGGCGGTTCAAAAAGTAATGCCACTGGTTTTATAACAAACTCATGTTCTCATCGAATGAGTTGAAATTTGGCACAAAGGTACAAGGCTATATCCTCTTGAGATTGAGATATCTCAATTTGTGGTTCAAATTTTTATGAGCAACTGAGATGATTTTAAGATGACCAAACCCTTAAAGCTTGTCAGGAGATCAGTTACTCTAGATCTTACCATTTTAAGACTATTGTAGAAAACTGAAATTTCACCTGTATAATATGTCTCTATAGATTACATGTCAAATTTCATGTTTGAACTCTCAATGCTTCATCTTTTACAGCCACTAGAATGGAGCGAGTTGCTATATTACAGACAGTTTGATTAATAGCCAAATACGTGATTTGTTGAATAAAGGTTTTTGTAGACTGCTTTTCCATTAGCCAAAAGATGCGAAACTTGGCACAATTATTAACTGATTCAAGATCAAGAAGTGTGTTAATTTTGATTTTTCTCAGTTAATAAAAAAGTCGGTTATGGACACTTTAAGCAGCTCACCCCTAATCCGCCGCTAATTACGACCCTGACGACCTCACTTCACACCAGGAACGAAAAAATAATAAATGATTGTATTTACAAAATTAAAATAGGCATGTGGCTTACAGAGAAGTGCAACTTGATACATGAACAATTTCAGTTTCTTACAATAGCTACAAGTGATTTAGAGACATTATCAATTGCACGTTAATTAACCCTCTAATTTCTTCCGACGGGATAACAAGGGTGTGGTCATCTTGAACTCAACTCAGTCACTCATAAACATTTTAACAACAAATTGAAATATGTCAATCTTAAGAGGATATATTCTTGTACCTTTGTGCCAAATTTCAGCTCATTCGATGAAAACATGAGCCTGTTATAAAACCAGTGGCATTAAGTTTTGAACCGCCCTCGTATATATCAATATATGTATCATATAAAATCTTACATGTTCTATGTTCTACCTGTCTCTGCTTCTCTCTTTTGCCCCCCTCTCTCTGTCTCTCTCTCTCTGCCTATCTTTCTATCTATCTAATACATTGTATATGTATATGTATATATATACATAGAGATAGAAAGATATACATTATATATGTGGTACACGCTGCTGATATGAAGATTTTTTTTACCATGAATAGCTGGACATCCAGAATTAGACACCAAACGAAAAATCAACAAAAACTATGTATGATCTCCGCAAATTTTTGCGCGTAGGCCCATGTTTACTCCAGAAGAAGGAAGGAAGGGAGGGAGATTACATCTCTTTACGCCGGGACAGAAGCATCCATCACCGGTCGGGACGGACAGGAAAGCTAACGAGTTGCCACAGCTAAGAGGGCAATAACCGTAGAGAGGTCGCAAATGGCCCGACACGATGTCCCCCCTTCTCACGATGGATTTCCCACTCCACTAACATGCTTACCAGCAGGAGTTTACGAGGAAATACTTTTAACGGCGAAGGCATATCTATTCATCAATCTACACACAAGTTAAGCCCTCGTGGCTTACTGTGTAATGGACTGAAAGGTCATCACAGCAACTGTCTAACTACAGAAAGTCCGCAAAAGTAATGGGCAGCTGGAGGCTCAAAAAAGTGATATTTTTCAAAGTTACGCAAGTCGGGTTACTTGTTTTAGGTAGAAGGTTTTTTGTTTCTCACAAGAGTTCACCTATGGCGGTGGCTATTTGATCTTTTCAGTGATAAAAAAAACCGGCACCATTCATTTTCCTTAAAGTTGTTCTATCAATATTTTGCTGTTCTCTTTGCAGATCGATCCCAGATTTCATTTTAAATCCATCATAATTTATTATGGCATGATAACTTTATTTAGAGGTAATCTACAACGTTGAATTACTGGCACTGCTCTCGTAACCAGACGTCCATAGCATTGCAGGATCTTCCTAATAGTCTTTGTGGATTTTTGTGACATGATATATTGTCTCTATCTGACTTTAAAAGACTTCGATTTTCCACTGACTTATCTCCGCGACTGCAAATAACTGGGCCGAGGAGAGACGGACTGTCTACTTGCTCCGGCCTCTTCCTTACACATTATGAGACTTCCTATGACTACATTTTATCAGGCCACTTCCAAAGTTCTGCCTTGGAACCAATTGAAGCGCGTGCGTATCACGAGATGAAAGGAAGCGAGGATGCGTTTTCCTCTCACAAATCAGGCAGAACACGCGTTCAACATTGGAGACGAAACTAACTTCATTCCGAAGACGACCCTATCAGGGAATAAAAAAGGCCCTTGTGTGATGCCTGGAGGCTCTGTCATCCCTCTGTGCTTCATTATTTTGTAGTCCGCTGGCTTCTAAAGAGACTTCTTCCACAGGGGCACAATTACTGTCAGTGCGAGCCGCACGATTGATTACTCCCATGGTTACGGCGATCAGGCTCAGAGCCGGGATGAGATTAGAGAACCCCTGATCATGGGCACCAAGCCAAGGCTAGTAAGACATACAGCTATGGATTTCACTTTAAAATTGCACGGTATGAGCTGTTGGTCAAAGCCCCGATGCAACACTAAACCCTCAGTTAAAACTGCGCGATGAAATCAACGCACAACACAATCGTCAACCTCACTACATATACCATCGCTACCATCACGGCATCATCAGCAAGTGAGTTTATTTCCCTAATCATGGCAATCCCATTCGAATGAGGACGGCGACCTCGCAGCAACTACCCTGCGACCGGGCGACTTGACAGAGTGCTCAACAGGTTTCATGAATAACAAATGAATTTGAAAGTTTGTCTTTTCAATTATAACTTTTTTTGCACAGTATTCCGATTTTGAAGCCAAGGGGTACGCAAATCTAAATTAGGTTGCATCCCAATACAGTCAAGTGGAATGGACACCCATGTAAGATGCATCTGCAAATGGTTTCCACGATGCCAACGAAGCAACAGGGTTGCTTGATGTCATCAAAGTAGGATACATCTACCAATGCCACGATCCCCCAAAAGCACATCTACAGGGTTTGTCTATATAAAATAAGATGTGGAAATAAAGCACCACCTATCTGTAACGAATCCTCGGTAACATAATTCACTTAATTTGGAGATACGTTTCGACAGGGAATACCAAAATCGATAGTCGGTTGGAAGTAATCTTCTAATTGCAGCGTCGCCCTTGACCCTGGCGTGTGCTAACAACAGTTCTCACCATCGACCTGTGGCAGCGATATATTCCCTCAGCAAACATGGCTGACAGATACAGCAGCCACTTTGTCACTGGTCGGCTCAGAAACACCAATGTATGCATTTATCTGCTGAAGACGCCAGCGTACCTATATCCTACATGGGTGTGTACATTTGATCTGTTTTGATTGGGATATTTGATCTAAGACACAGGTCTTTCATGATGACAGCAAAATCAGCCACTTTGTCACTGGTCGGCTCAGAAACATCAATGGTCTGCATTTATCTGCTGAAGGCGCCTAGTGTACCTATATCTTATATGGGTTTGTACATTTGATTTGTTTTGATTTGGATAAAATGTGATGAATTAATCTAAGACACAGGTCTTTGATAATGACAGCAACATCAGCCACTTTGTCACTGGTCGTCTAAGAAACATCAATGGTCTACATTTATCTACTGGAGACGCCTAGTGTACCTTTAGCATATATTGGTGTGTGCACTTGATATGTTTTGATTGGGATAAAATGTGATGAATTAATCTAAGCCACAGGTTTTTAATGATGACAGCAACATCAGCCACTTTGTCACTGGTCGGCTCAGAAACACCAATGATCTGCATTTATCTGCTGAAGGCGCCTAGTGTACCTATATCCTATATGGGTGTGTACATTTGATCTGTTTTGATTTGGATGTGATGAATTAATCTAAGCCACAGGTCTTTGATGATGACAGTAACATCAGCCACTTTGTCACTGGTCGGCTCAGAAACATCAATAGTCTGCATTTATCTGCTGTCCCAGTGTCCCTATATCCTATATGGGTGTTTACATTTGATCTGCTTTGTTTGGGATAAAATGTGATGAATTAATCTAAGCCACAGGTCTTTGATGATGACAGCAACATCAGCCACTTTGTCACTGGTCGGCTCAGAAACACCAATGTATGCATTTATCTGCTGAAGACGCCTAGTGTACCTATATCCTATATGGGTGTTTACATTTGATCTGCTTTGTTTGGGATAAAATGTGATGAATTAATCTAAGACATAGGTATTTGATGATGACAGCAACATCAGCCACTTTGTCACTGGTCGTCTAAGAAACACCAATGTATGCATTTATCTGCTGAAGACGCCTAGTGTACCTTCTGTATATTCTATATGGGTGTGTACATTTGATCTGTTTTGATTTGGATGTGATGAATTAATCTAAGACACAGGTCTTTGATGATGACAGTAACATCAGCCACTGGTCGTCTCAGAAGCATAATAAAGATCTTCATTTATCCACGGGAGACGCCAGTGTACCTATATCCTGCATTTGATCTGTTTTCATTGAGATAAATGTTATGGATGAAGGTAAGATCTTAAGACAAAGGTCATTCTCGGAGGAGTTCTTGTTGGCGCCATAGTGTCCTTCACATTCTCATAGCGATGAGTGACTTCATAGTGTAAGCTACCACTGTTTTTTTTCTCAGCAGATTGTACAATCTTGATACGTATGAAGTATTATATCAACTTAATTTACTTCGTCTACGTATGGAAGCATAATAAGTTAACAGCAGATTACGCCTACCAACTGAATCAACAAAGATGTTGAGATCGCTTTCGGGGAGCACAAACGTTTCCGCTTTTCGTCAGTTCTCCCAGCTAATAAAAGTTGTTCGGTAGGCGTGATAGCGCGAAAGTTTCCACTTCTCTTGGCTATTCAGCGTTTTATTTGAAGCATTCAAGGACAACTGATTCGCTCGAGAAGTCCCTCCATAATTGGAACTGTCATTTTATTACCGTGGTTTACGGCAGCAGTCAATCACAATCTACGGCTGGGTTCATGTCTCCATGCGATCTCGACCCTACACATATTGCATTCGCACGTTAAACGCAGTGACAAGCAGTTCCTGTGTATAGCTGAGTGATTTCATCATTACATATGCCACTTATATGAGGAAGATATTAGTGCGTCGTAGAATATGCTTTAACACAGCTGCAGTGTCATTCCAGGGCTTTAAATCCTTTCCTAAGATATTCTCCAAGCAAACCTACTAGCATATATGTATATATTGATATCCCAAGTAATGATCGTGTAAATTATCAACTTACAAGGGGGCGTGATCAAAGAGAAAGAGTGACCAAAGAGCGAGGGAGCGAGCGAGCGAGCGAGAGAGAAAGAGAGAGAGAGTGAGCGAGCGAGCGAGAGAGAGAGAGAGAGAGAGAGAGAAGAGAGAGAGAGAGAGAGAGAGAGAGGGAGAGAGAGAGAGAGAGAGAGAGAGAGAGAGAGAGAGAGAGAGAGAGAGAGAGAAACTTTAGGGATAATTTCGACGCATTCTTTCGACGTCTGTATACAAATGTATATTCCGGAGTCAATCACACACACACCGGCTCTTCGTGGCAACTCAGTGGTATTATATGCTTAATCTGAATGGAACATGGACATTAAGCTACGTCAGAGCCACTGTAAAATGATCCCAAGGTCAAGTCTGTGTGTACACGGTCTAAATATTACCCATTCTTCATAGTTTGTGAGGAAATGAGACTTAAATCAGGCGAGGCGGGAACAGCATGACGTAGGGGCGGGGTCACAGCTTGCACCAGCCATCTCGAGCGGAGCCAATCTACGGGAGCGTCTATCAAGTAAGCATGGCTGCAAAAGGTGCTGATTTCGATATAATGAACAATGTTTCACGTTACCTGTCATCGACGCATATAATACCAGCATCCGTTGATCCATGGAATATATGCCGCTTTGGAGAGGGGATTTCTCTAAGCGCGATATATACAGTAATGTATAGAAGTGCTTAATTGAAAAATACATGTCCAGCCATAGGTGACATTATGTGCCCATTAACGGCAATTGCACGGCAATACATCAAAGGAGCACAATCAAATCAATCACACATCTGACCCCATTTTGTCGATATAGGCCACAAAAGGAGCTGCTGTCTCAAAATCAATACTTCCGACAATTACGAGTCATCAAGATGTTACTGCGAAAAACAAACAAAGAATATTTTTGTATGGAAGTAAAATTGTCATAGTATTCATACACGAAATGTGTGCCAATAGGAGACAAAAGAGAAGTAAAATCCAACCCGCATTGGAACGCATCATTAAGGTTGGTATCAAATCATATGCAAGGTGCAGCTTCTGTTTAATCAGTTGTTCTGTAAAAACATTAAGGGACCAAAGCGTACTTACATTTACTCATTTTGTGGGTCGTTAAACTGGCTGGACCTTTCTTCGGCCTTTATCAATGGTTGGCCAAACATATTGTACATCATGAGATTAGGGAAATCGTTGATGGACTATATATTTGCATAAGCTATCAACACAATCTCTTACTGGATCAGATCAGGCCACGTTTTTTAAATGTCACTTGATGACGTGACTGTAGATAGGTGACAATTTCTAGGTGAGGCTTTATGATTTCACCAATCATGCATGGCAATTTTATGCAAACAAAAAGTAAGGACTCATCTAGATCATTGTACAATTATTTGAACTATTACGGCCCCTCTTACTTCTTCATGATCATTATAATATTCCTGCTAATTCCAGAAGAACAATAATCATTTTCCAGGATTTCCATGTTTTCTGGCAAAGTTTTATCGAACAGAAGAAAAATCACTAGGTGAAATTGGGGACTTTTTCATGACATATATCTTCAAGTCAATTGGAAAGAGAGACGCTGTTCAGGTCATACATAAAATGCTACAAGACGAATACCCCTTCTTTATATCCTCATGCATACGACATCCACTGTAAGCGTTGGTGTGTTTGGACAAGGAGAGATCTCCCGGAGCTCCAACTGCTTTATTATATATCATCTATATCTCATACCAAGTAGATGATATTTGTATCATCTGTCATCATCATCATAATCTGTTCTCCGAGGTTCGTTTATCACACTCTGGTGCCCCACTGCTTATGAAACACCTTGGGGAGCCCCCGTTGCAGATGCAAAACAACAACAAATGTTAACACTATGGTGGAGTTTGGCACTCGTCTCCAGTAGATAAAAACCTGTACCTAATTCCTTAATCTGGTATTCATTTAGTGATTAGTAAATGTCATTTGGTAGAAGCAGAACGTCATAAATCCTTGGTAAGTCTTGCATATGCTGATACCAGGCGTGGATAAGATGCTTAATTAGACTCTGTTGGCGGGAAATACACGCAGAACATTGTGTTGTCAGGTCGCGCTGTCTGTTGGCAGATGGTTTATTCATGCTCGGTATTTCAGAGGCATCACAGAGCGCCATGTCGCGTTCCCAGGCGCCTACTTAGCTCCATCTGCGCGCGTATTCAGATTACACTTATCTCTGACGGGACAGGTAACAGGTGCGCGCGCCATGCAATTATTCAAGGTATACTAATAGCGTCTTCTGAAGGCACAATCGAAGAATTGAAGACAGCTATGATCTAAGAATTATTCAAGGTACACTCATAGCATCTTCTCAAGGCTCCATCGAAGAATTGAAGACATCTATGATCTCAGAATCATTCAAGGTACACTAATAGCATCTCCTCAAGGCACAATCGAAGATTTGAAGACAGCTATGATCTAAACATTATTCAAGGTATACTAATAGCGTCTTCTCAAGACAATGTCGAAGAATAGAAGACAGCCATGATCTAAGAATTATTCAAGGTGCACTATCGGCATCTTCTCAAGGTACCATCGAAGAATAAAAGACAGCTATGATCTAAGAATTATTCAAGGTGCACTATCAGCAACTTCTAGACCAATCTTCGAAGGAAGGAGTCACGTCATCAATGATCCGTTGATTCAAGAATTATTCAAGATGCAATATCAGCATCGTCAGAAGTCACCTTCGGAGAAAGGGAGGATGCTGTGATGTAAGAATTATTCAAGGTGCACTAGTGGTATCTTTTAAAGTCATCTCTGGTAAATTATAATGGAAGCGTCAGCCAGTATCATATGATGCAAGGATGATTCAATAAACGCCATGGCATCTTCTAAAGTCACCTTCAAAGAACAAAAGATAAGTGTGATTTCAGAAGTACTCCATGCGCAATATTAGTAACAATTTAAAGCAACATTCAAAGAAGGTAGGCCACCTATGATACCATGATCCGTAATGATAATAAACTGACCATATTACCGATTTAAGTCACCGTAATGGACGCATTGAGAAGTACAAAGTAGGGAATAGGCGTAAATGCATGGCACTGTTTGTAATGCCAAGTGAATGTGTTGAAATAACAATCATAACCTCCACATTAAGGATTATGCCAACAATGGTGATATAGTACTTGTAATATGTCAACTGAATACATTCCAAGCTGTGCCGTTGGAATTGAGCAAATTTGAAGTGCTTTCCAGCCTAACAATGGTGCTTGCAAAGCCACTAAAGAGGCATATCGGGTTTTGTTGGCAGAGAGCCAGGTAAGGTATTCATTCATGACATTTGTGTATATCTGATTGAAATCCGAAGCCCATTATATGCATTGTTAGAGGAGGGCTCTCTCCAAAGATCACCGCAAAGGTCGTGGAATCCTGGCACGTGTCAAATTAGCCCCGGGAAGGAAACGAAAAGCCATCAGTCACTTCAAATCATCCTTTATAAGATAGAGAAAATTGCCTGACATTTAGCCAGTCGGTTGAACTCGAGGAGGGGTTTTGGTTCTCTTTTTTAGACCTGACGTAATGGAGATTAACGTAAAGATATATAAGTCCACTTATGGCGAGGGATCTTTGGTGAGGCCAATGATAGCTTACTATATACATGAAATAATGAACAGGAACATTACTGTTTTGATCCAAATAGTATGCGCAGCTTTGTTTTCAACATCAATACATATTTGTCATAGCCACGTCTCTGTACTGTATAATAAAGGGTAGCAATTCGATCTAACATGAATACTAATTTGAATTTGATGCAGGAAGCATCTATGGAAAACAGTATGCACCGACATACACCAACGAGTAAACTTAATGAAAGAAAATTGTTTGTTGTAGGTCTTAAATCGTTTTCAAGACAGCTTGTTGTTTTCTAACAAATATCACACGCTTCCTGAAATCCCCAACATACGCCCTCTCAACGCATGAAAGCAATCGCTGTAAATGGCGGATTGGAAATCGATGGAACATTTCGCATCGTCATCACACAATGCCTCTGCTCCTGGATTATATTACTCTTCGTCAAAAATTCAAACGTTGTTATTGAAATTCGGAAGGCATGCGGCTCTGGCTTATAGGCTAGGTCTGAGCCATCATGTGAGCTGCAGCAATTGAGAAGTAGCCATTTCAATTTCTGACCCCGATGAAATGTAACTTATACATCATCCAGCGCAGTGATTAGGTGATCAAGCAGGATCTGGTGGACAGAGACTGCTGCCTGGTTTCTTTCAAGAGGATTTCTGAGACATGGCACGAAGAATGACAATTGGACCTCCTCTCTCTCTCTCGACAGAAGTGAAAGAAAGAAGGTCACAGTCCACCCAGACAAATCACCAATGCCTGTGAACACCCGTATTGTAGAATGTTACAGTTTTATTTGACGTGTTTTGAAAGTTGCTGCCATCACATGTAGTTGCAAAGCTCTTTCTTCACAATGGTCGTTATAAGTTTCGTGAATGTCGAATGTTGAGCACCTCACATAAATGATTTTGATACAGGTTTCTAACATTGCATATTGGGTATTTTACGAACGCATTCCGATAAGATATGTAGGAAAGCGCAACCAACCATTAATGTACAACACATCAGTGCATTCTTTCAGAAGACTGCAAAGCAGTGACCTTAACCACAATTTACTGTCAGTAGGAGCTGATGCATTCGAATTCACGTTAACGGAACGTATTCAGGCCACTCAAGAAGCGAAGAAAAAAATGCTTATGCCTAGATCATCGCCCTCGCACCAGCAGGATTTCGGGCACGGCTTAGTTCGCAGCCGTTGGTTGAAACGCAGCTAGGATTTACCGTAACGGTTACTCGGTACGAAGTGCCCGGACTTATAGAATCCTCCAATATACCGACCTCTAGCAGGATTCATACAATCCACTCACAACGGATTCCAGTCTGACTACTGCAACATTCGACATTCATTCAGAATCAATATCCCTCTGATCTGCCATTTCAACCACAATCTTTGACAAAAAGGCTTGATGGTTCCAGATCTTACATATACAACCAATGAGTAACCTGTGGTAGCACTGGCTCTAAGGGCTTGTACACGTAAGTAGCCCATACAGTCGGAGCTCACATGGAAGAGTAACCAGTACCTCTCCAAGCTAGCGACAACGCTACTGTAGCTGTGAACATAACTAGTATTTATCCATTTTAGACGTTGCCTAAACAAAGGGATGCATGTTGGATGCAAGTGTGATACATATACAGACGGGGCTTGTACACGTACCTAGACCATACAGCCAGAGCTCACATGGAAGAGTAACCAGTATCATTCCTAGCTAGCAACAGCTCTATAGTGAATACGACCAGTACTTATCCATTTTGGACGTTTCCTAAACAAAGAGATGCATGTTGGCTGCAAGTTTGATACATATACAGACGGGGCTTGTACACGTACCTAGACCATACAGCCGGGGCTCACATGGAAGAGTAACCAGTATCATTCAAAGCTGGCGACAACTATACTGTGACTAGTATCCATTTTGGACGTTTCCTAAACAAATTGGTGCATGTTAGATGCAAGTGTGATACATACACAGACGTACCTGGCTTCACACGCAGTATCTCGGATCGATGCGTCCTTGGGAAGGGGCTAGCAGCTCTGTCCCTCCGCACGAAGGGCGGGTTCCACCGACAATGGTGTAGGCTAGTCACGTAGGGAAGATGAATCCCTCTGCCACATTTTATCGAATACACTAAAATATTCAGCCGCTAATACAGAGGAGTTCCAGACCCGCTCGCTTAGAGGGATCGCCAGGTCTTATCTATCTGTTTGCGCCGATGCAAGGATATATTCCCATCGCAGTGGTGGCCCTGGGCATGGGGAATGCGCCAATGTTTGGGTACGCATAATGAGTAGCATTGGGGAGCGGTATGCAAATATTGTCGGAGAGATATTAAAGAAACATTATAAAGTGCTAAGTGTTATAACAAAATGTACATGCCTAATGCGACTTTATTGGCATCTCCAGTGTACAGGAATACAGTCGTAACATTTATTTGAATAAGGTGGAAGAAATTATCGATAAAAGACATGACGTTGCAAATGCGCGCCGATTTCCTGAAAACAGAAAAATAGAAAATAAACTATAAAGACGTTCTCTAGGTTTACATGTAGTACTTAACATTTTGCCCTAATTTCAATTAACTAGTATCAGCCACGTAAAAAAAACATAAGGCAAAGAAGGAGATAAAGCAGTGTTTGAATAATGAAGCAACTTTTGAGGCAACAAAAGATTTAAGCACCATACGAGTATTACAGCTAGCAATCGTATTGGAGTACGTGTGGTAAAGTTCTATTAGCTACTGTGTGTGACCTCTATAGCGAATCGAACTAACTTTATCAGAAGCGTACAGTCAAAGTGAGTTTGAGGAATTCCCTTATACATTTAGAACTAATGCGGTCGAACAGAAGGTCGTCTAATATTATACAATATGTTATCCACCAACAGGCCAAGCATACAGACTCATAATTACTACATAATGTATGTTTGAACATTGGGTTAAAAAAATTGTAAAAAGAAGACAAAGCATACAATCTTATCCGGGGTCATGGAAAACGCTACGTATTACGTTTCGTTGTAGGATCATGACCTAACCAATTTCTTTCGAACATTGCTGATGTTGCCGTTTTAATATATGCATCCAAAGCTGTAATTCCACCAAGATATATAGCCCATATCTTTTGAAAGCTATCATGATCAACTCCCAGATGTATCTTTTGCCTTCCAACTAATTGAGTTACAGAAAAACATAAATTTTCAAACTGATAGTGGATATATGTAGCGAGAGCAACATTACGTGAAGTGGGGGTAGGGCGTCATCTAGTTGTTTATCTGCGAGTCATAAAATCTACATCGAATTAATGTCAGTGGTGGTTCAAATAGTGGCAAAGAATACTGGGAAGCAACCACACAGTTCTTTTAAAAGTTCAGAATTTCGTTTTCTTTGTCCCACATCGATCCGGGATGGTGTGGCAAGCCTCCATGGACACAGGGTGGCCAGGACAAGTCGTGAGGAGATATAAAACAGGATAAAGGAGTGTTTTTCAATATAACCCGAGGCTCTCTCTGATACGTGTTCTGCATAGATGTCCCGTTATCACCAAATCTCGCGAGATGAACACCTCAGCGAGAGTTGGCCTGCAATGGAGCATACCCTTGTACGTAGCCGTATTGACTTCTTACGGTAGATCTCAAAGAAAACGGTATAGTAAAGCCGCGATGCGTTATATCAGCCTAAAAAATGGTTCCCCGTTCTTGGAAGGGGTTGATAAATCACGAGGAACTATTTTTGAAAGCTAGACCGCAGTTAGAAGTCATGTAATTACGCCTGAAAGTTGACCAATTTTCAGGGTTTCAGTGGTGCGTTTCGCTATTGTTTTCGGGACGAGTTACGCACTGCATGGGGTTTTCCGATATACCGGGTTATAGGACAAGGATCAACTGCTTCCGGGTCAACCATACTAATAGTGTATTGTTGTTGCACATATGATCACCTAAGTCGGTGATATGGCAGTAAATTTAACACATTTAATGGATTACTGTACTCTTGAGGTTGTTTTTATATACCAGACTACAATGTAGAGGCTTTTCGTTACGAGGGAGGTTTATACGGAATACGGATAGACCTGAGTGCCAATTACTACAGGTGTCGGTAAAAAAAAGTGACAGCCTGTGCCAATGTCGAAGCTTTCCCGGCTATCAAGGCAAGTTTATACGGATGGAACAGAGACTTTCTACAATAAAGATTAGTACAGTTCTTGTCCTGTCGAGATTTTACGTTACTAAGGGAGGTGTATTCAGATACAAATGTGCCATACTACCGTGAGTTGTGTCCAAAAAAATTGACACAGTTGTGCCAATGCCGACGATTTCCAATCTTAAGAGAGCTTTGTACGGATGAAACAGAGACTTTCTACATGTGTATCATATAGAATGACACTGTTCTTGTAATGTTGAGGTTTTACGTTATTACAGGAATTTTATTTGGATAGAACAGTGCCATACTCAAGTGTGTCAAAACAATTTGACACAGTTGCGCCAATGCCGAAGATTTCCGCTCTTAAGACAGGTTTGTACGGATAAAACAGAGACCTTCTACATGTTTATTAAATAGAATGACACTGTTCTTGTCCTGTTGAGATTTTACGTTATTAATGGAGGTTTATGCGGATAGCACAGTGCCAAACTACAGGTGTGTCAAAAAAATTGACACAGTTGCGCCAATGCTGAAGATTTGCGTTCTTAGAGGAGGTTGTTACGGATGAAACAGAGACCTTCTACATGTGTAACATATAGAATGAAACTGTTCTTGTCCTGTCGGGATTTTACGTTTTTGAGGGAGGTTTATTCAAATAGAACAGTGCCATATATAGGTGTATCAAATAATTGACACAGTTGTGCGAATGCAAAACATTTGCGTTCTGAAAGGAGGTTTATACGGATGAAACTTTCTACATGTGTATCATAAAGAATGACACTGTTCTTGCCCTATTAAGATTTTACGTTATAAAGGGAGTTTTATTCGGACAGAACAGTGTCATACTCAAGTGTGTCAAATCAAATTGACACAGTTGCGCCAATGCCGACGATTTGCAATCTAAAGAGAGCATTGTACGGATGAAACAGAGAATTTCTACATGTGTATCATATAGAATGACACTGTTCTTGTCCTGTTGAGATTTTACGTTATTACGGGAGTTTTATTCGGATAGAACGGTGCCATACTACAGGTGTGTCAAAACAAATTGACACAGTTGCGCCAATGCCGACGATTTCCTAACTTAAGAGAGCTTTGTACGGATGAAACAGAGAACTTCTACATGTGTATCTTACAGAATGACACTTCTTGTTCTATTAGGATTTTACCGTTATAAAGGGAGGTTTATTCGGATAGAACAGTGCCATACTACAGGTGTGTCAAAGCAAATTGACACAGTTGCGCCAATGCCGACGATTTCCAATCTTAAGACAGCTTTGTAGGGATGAAACAGAGACCTTCTACATGTGTATCATATAGAATGACACTGTTCTTGTCCTGTTGAGGTTTTACGTTATTACGGGAGTTTTATTTGGATAGAACAGTGCCATACAACAGGTGTGTCAAAAAAATTGACACAGTTGCGCCAATGCCGTAGATTTCCGTTCTTAAGAGAGCTTTGTACTGATTAAACAGAGACTTTCTACATGTGTATCATATAGAATGACACTGTTTTTGTCCTGTTGATATTTTACGTTATTGAGGGAGGTTTATTCGGATATAAATGCCATACTACAGGTGTGTCAAAAAAATTGACACAGTTGCGCCATTGCTGAAGATTTGCGTTATTAAAGGAGGTTGTTACGGCTGAAACAGACACTTTCTACATGTGTACAGTGTAGAATGACACTGTTGTTGTCCTGTTGAGATTTCACGTTAGTAAGGGAAGTTTATGCGGATAAAACAATGCCAAACTACATATGTGTCAAAAAAATTGACACAGTTGTGCCAATGCCAGAGATTTCCGTTCTTATGGGAGGTTTATACGGATGGAACAGAGACTTTCTACATGTTGTATCATATAGAATGAAAATGTTCTTGTCCTGTTGAGATTTTACGTTATTAAGGGAGGTTTATGCGGATAGAATAGTGCCATACTACATGTGTGTCAAAAAATTGACACAGTTGCGCCAATGCCGAAGATGTCCGTTCTTAAGACAGGTTTGTACGGATGAAGCCGAGACTACTCACATGTGTATCATATAGTATTACACTGTTTTTTTCCTGTCGAGATTTTACGTTATTGAGGGAGGTTTATGCGGATAGAACAGTGCCATACTACAGGTGTGTCAAAACAAATTGACACAGTTGCGAGGTTGATACGGATGAAAAAGAGACTTTTTACATCCGAATAAAACACCCTTAATAACGTAAAATTTCAACAGGACAAGAACAGTGTAATTCTATATGATACACATGTAGAAAGTCTCTGTTTCATCCGTAACAACCTTCCCTAAGAACGGAAATCTCTGGCATTGGCACAACTGTGTCAATTTTTGACACACAACTGTAGTATGGCACTGTTCTATCCGCATAAATCTCCCCCCGTAACGTAAAATCCCGACAGGACAAGAACAGTGTCATTCTATATGATACACATGTAGAAAGTCTCTGTTCTATCCGTTAAACATTCCCTAATAGCGATTGATACACCTGTAGTATGACACTGTTCTTTCCGAATAAACCTCCGTAACAAAATAAAATCTCAAAAGGACAAGAACAGTGTCATTCTACATGATACACATGAAGGAAGTTTCTGTTTCATCCGTATAAACCTCCAATAAAAACGGAATACTCTGGCATTGGCGCAACTGTGTCAATTGTTTGACACACCTGTAGTTTGGCACCGTTCTATCCGCATAAACCTCCCTTGATAACGTAAAATCTCAACAGGACAAGAACAGTGTCATTCTATATCATACACATGAAGAGAGTTTCTGTTTCATCCGTAACAACCTCCTTTATAAGAACGCAAATCTTCAGCATTGGCGCAACTGTGTCAATTTGTTTTGACACACCTGTAGTATGGCATTATATCCGAATAAAGCGCCCTCAATAACGTAAAATCCCGACAGGACAAGAACAGTATCATTCCATACGATACACATGTAGAAAATTTCTGTTCCATGGGAATAAACCTCACATAACAACGGAAATCTCTGACAATGGCACAACTGTGTCAATTTTTTGACACACCTGTAGTATGGCACTGTTCTATCCGAATAAAAGCTCCCTTTATAACTTAAAATCTTAACAGGACAAGAACAGTGTCATTCTATATGATAGACATGTAGAAAGTTTCTGTTTCATCCATATCAGCCTCCCATAAAAACGGAAATCTCTGGCATTTGCACAACTGTGTCAATTTTTTTGACACACCTGTAGTTTGGCACCGTTCTATCAACATTAACCTCCCTTAATAACGTAAAATCTCAACAGGACAAGAACAGTGTAAGTCTATATGATACACATGTAGAAAGTGTCTGTTTCATCCGTAACAACCTTCTCTAAGAACGGAAATCTTTGGCATTGGCACAACTGTGTCAATTTTTTGACACACCTCTAGTATGGCACTGTTCTATCCGCATAAACCTCCCTTAATAACGTAAAATCTCAACAGGACAAGAACAGTGTCATTCTATATGATACACATGAAGAAAATTTCTGTTTGATCCGTAACAACCTTCCGGAGTTGCGCCAATGCTGAAGATTTGCGTTCTTAAAGTTTAAGAACGCAAATATTCAGCATTGGCGCAACTGTGTCAATTTATTTTGACACACCTGTAGTATGGAATTTATATCCGAATAAACCGCCCTCAATAACGTAAAATCTCAACAGGACAAAAACAGTGTCATTCTATATGATACACATGTAGATAGTCTCTGTTTCATCCGTAACAACCTTCCCTAAGAACGGAAATCTTTGGCATTGGCACAACTGTGTCAATTTTTTGACACACCTCTAGTATGGCACTGTTCCATCCGCATAAACCTCCCTTAACAACGTAAAATCTCAACAGGACAAGAACAGTGTCATTCTATATGATACACATGAAGAAAATTTCTGTTTGATCCGTAACAACCTTCCGGAGTTGCGCCAATGCTGAAGATTTGCGTTCTTAAAGTTTAAGAACGCAAATATTCAGCATTGGCGCAACTGTGTCAATTTATTTTGACACACCTGTAGTATGGAATTTATATCCGAATAAACCGCCCTCAATAACGTAAAATCTCAACAGGACAAAAACAGTGTCATTCTATATGATACACATGTAGATAGTCTCTGTTTCATCCGTAACAACCTTCCCTAAGAACGGAAATCTTTGGCATTGGCACAACTGTGTCAATTTTTTGACACACCTCTAGTATGGCACTGTTCCATCCGCATAAACCTCCCTTAATAACGTAAAATCCCGACAGGACAAGAACAGTGTCATTCTATATGATACACATGTAGAAAGTCTCTGTTCTATCCGTTAAACATTCCCTAATAGCGATTGATACACCTGTAGTATGACACTGTTTTATCCGAATAAACCTCCCTAACAAAATAAAATCTCGACAGGACAAAAACAGTGTCATTCTATATGATACACATGTGGAAAGTCTCTGTTCCATCCGTATAAACCTCGCATAAGAACGGAAATCTCTGGCATTGGCACAACTGTGTCAATTTTTTTTGACACACCTGTAGTTTGGCATTGTTTTATCCGCATATAACATAATAACGTAAAATCTCAACAGGACAAGAACAGTGTCATTCTATATGATACACATTTGAATAGTCTCTGTTTCATCCGTAACAACCTCCTTTAAGAACGCAAATCTTCAGCATTGGCGCAACTGTGTCAATTTGTTTTGACACACCTGTAGTATGACATTATATCCGAATAAACCTCCCTCAACAACGTAAAATCTCAACAGGACAAGAACAGTGTCATTCTATATGATACACATGTAGAAAGTCTCTGTTTCATTCGTACAAACTTGCTCTCTTAAGAACGGAAATCTTCGGCATTGGCGCAACTGTGTCAATTTGTTTTGACACACCTGTAGTATGGCACTGTTCTATCCGAATAAAAGCTCCCTTTATAACGTAAAATCTTAACAGGACAAGAACAGTGTCATTCTATATGATACACATGTAAAAAGTCTCTGTTTGATCCATACAAACCTCTCTTAACCCCCCAAATCTTGGGCATTGACACAACTGTGTCAATTTTTTTGGACACACCTGTAGTATGGCACATTTGTATCTGAATACACCTCCCTTAGTAACGTAAAATCTCGACAGGACAAGAACTGTGCTAATCTTTATTGTAGAAAGTCTCTGTTCCATCCGTATAAACTTGCCTTGATAGCCGGGAAAGCTTCGACATTGGCACAGGCTGTCACTTTTTTTACAAACCTGTAGTATGGCACCGGTCTATCCGTATTCCGTATAAACCTCCCCCATAACGAAAAGCCTCTACATTGTAGTATGGTATGTAAAAACAACCTCAAGAGTACAGTAATCCATTAAATGTGTTAAAGTTACTGCCAGGTGATAGTGCAACAACACTACACTATAAGTATTGTTGACCCGGAAGCAGTTGATCCTTATCCTATAACCCGGTATATCGGAAAACCCCATGCAGTGCGTAACTCGTCCCGAAAACAATAGCGAAACGCACCACTGAAACCCTGAAAATTGGTCAACTTTCAGGCGTAATTACATGACTTCTAACTGCGGTCTAGCTTTCAAAAATAGTTCCTCGTGACTTATCAACCCCTTCCAAGAACGGAGAACCATTTTTAGGCTGATATAACGCATCGCGGCTTTACTATACCGTTTTCTTTGAGATCTACCGTAAGAAGTCAATACGGCTACGTACACCCTCCATCCATGTATGCACAATGGAAGCTCTGTTAACGCTAACGCTGTGAGCAGTGGTGAACAGCGGCATGTCACACTGAATAGTTATAGAACACGCTTCCATGAACGATGCTCCATCGCAGCCGCATACACTGCCTCTACACGAATCTACTCAATATATCGCCTCTTTTTCCTATTTGTATTTGGACAGACGAGGAAAATGTGGCACTGCACTCATGTTAGTAATTTATATTATATACACAGTACAGACAGAAGGGAAACTAAGGTAGTCAGGTACCCATTTTTACACCTGGGTGAAATGAGAAAGGTCGTGCCTTTCCCAAGGGCACAACGTTGGGGGAACGGCGAGTATCGAACTCAGGACCTCTAGATTCCAGTTACGCCACACACCACGCCATTATCACAACAGAGGGAGACAATTTGAAAAAAAGTTCAAATTCTTTATTGAGCATACCTCACAATCTTTCTCGCATTGTCCTTGATCTTGTGACAGGTTCCATACCAACGGTCGAATTCAGGCGAGATATGCAAAAACTCAAGCACGGTTTGTGAATATCAATGGAAAACCTTGGCCTGATATGACCTGAGTCGTGGCAAGCTGGTTTTACCCTTTCTGGGACCTTTGGGCGTCGAAACAGCTTAGATTTTATGTATTTTGCTACAACTGTCCATACATGTGATTTAGTTTTTGTATTACACTTTCGCTATTTCGGTGCTTAAATGCGAAGTGCAAGCGCAGTTTATGTTGAATGTTACTCGCAAACCTCTGAACGATTACAACGTCAGGGACCACCAATATGCACTGCACTAAAACTCTCCGCAAAATGGTGCTCATCTCAGGCCTCCCGCTGTTACGGTGATGCTACAGTAATCGCACAACCATTTCCCGGTGACTCCCCTGGCATCCCTCTCTGCTAGCAGTTTGGAAACTGCCACAAACTACGGGCTATACAGCGGTACACGCCAAGCACGCCAACCAACTTGACAAGACGTCAAAGTATCATTGCTCTGCGGGTTGCCATGTCGCCTTCCCCTGTCACCAACCAATCGTTACTTCCTGTAGATTAGGGGGAAATGACATTTTCTGGCGAGACGGTCCTACCACAAGTTGCATTTGATGACGGAGCTATCGGCGCAATCCACTCAGATTGGACACAAAGCGTCCTGCGATGACGACCCCAACCGTGAAAATGGGGGCGTAGGGACAGCACTTACTTGCAGCCTATATCTCCGACGACAATGGGCGATACGTTGGGAAGTTGCCTTTATCATCTAGGTTACCTTGGGCAAAACGGGTTAGAGCTTCAGAAATGAAATGGGTTGCCAGATAGGGGTGTTTATAGCAGATAGGCTCCTAGTCATACGATGTCGCCAATGCAGTCGTGAAACTAGCAGAAGAGTCAGAGTGCACTGACCGTAGGTGGAAATGCGCAACTCTAGCTGTTCTTCATCGTTACAAAGAATCAGTAGCTACTTCAACACAACTGCATTGAGTGATCCATCTTTTTGCACACTCAAGAGGGCTCGCGCCCGAGACCTTGATGTCGAAATCATGAACACACTGGGGATTACAGCTCCTGGCGCGATCACCTATCATGATCACTTGAGCTGTCAGATGAATCGTATGTAATCAGTGCTCCGCCTCGGCAGAACGTCTCGGTTCAACAAAGCTACCTGCTCAAAGCAATGTCTTGACTCACCTACCAAAGCTACTTGCTCACAACAATGTATTGACTCACATATCAAAGCTACCTGTTCACAACTATACTTTGTTACTTGTTCATGCACAGCAATGTCATGGCTCACCAGAGCTCTCAGCAATGTCTTGGCTGAACAAAGCTACCTTCTCACAGCAATGTCTCGGCTCACACACAAAAGCCACCAGTTCACAGCAATGTCTTGGCTCACCAAAGCTACCTTCTCACAGCAATGTCTCGGCTCACACACAAAAGCTACCTGTCCACAGCAATGTCTTGGCTTACAAAAGCTACCTGCTTATCACAGTAATGTCTTGGCTCACCAAAGCTACCTGCTCACAGCAATTCCTTGGCTCACATAAGCTACCTGCTCATAGCACTGACTTGACACACGTACCAAAGCTACCTGTTGTCTGGACTCTCGTACCAAAGCTACTTGCTCACAGCAATGTCTTGGCTTACAAAAGCTACCTGCTTATCACAGCAATTCCTTGGCTCACCAAAGCTACCTGCTCATAGCACTGACTTGACTCACGTACCAAAGCTACCTGTTCACAGCGATATCTTGAATCACGTACCAAAGCTACTTGCTCACAGTAATGTCTGGACTGTCGTACCAAAGCTATTTGTCTTGGCTCATCAAAGCTACTTGCTCACAGCAATGTCTTGACTCCCGTACCAAAGCTACCTGCTCACGACAATATCATGGCTCACAAAAGGCAAAGCTACTTGTTCACAACAATGCCTTGACTCACATACCAAAGCTACTACAGCTAGTACTTGTTCACAGCAATGACTTCGCTCACCAAAGCTACCTGCTCATAGCAATGTCTTGACATACGTACCATAGCCACCGGCTCATAGCAATGTCCTGCCACGTACCATAGCTACATGTTCACAACAATGTCTTGGCTATAGCTACCTACTCGCAGCAATTGTATTTTACCAAGAAATAGAGAATTGCGACGTGACATTTTTATTAGTGAAACGGTACCTCCGTTCTCCCTGACTTGTTATGTTCATGCTACTCCTAACAGCAATTACTCAACCAACTGGATATAATTTTGGAAACGTTTCACCCGGTATCTTTCGCCAGTGACACTGAATGGATCCTGTTGAAGAACAGTTTTTTATCCTAACTATCAATATAAAGAGTTTAAGACCTTTTTAGTCCAACAGGAAACAAGGGTATAGCAATGGTTCAGACTACTATTTTGTGCACTACACGTACACGAGCTTACTACATTTTCATTTGAATAGATCTTTCATACAATATACAACAAAGCTGTGTGTGTGAAAATAAATAATATGTTAAGCAAGATCAAACTAAAATCAATCATATGCTATAGCCTGTACAGATCATTGCTTTCTACTGAAATAAATGCGTATTTTGTGCACCGGCTCTCGTTAACAAGGTCTCAGTGGGCACAGAGCTACGCACAAGGAAGCCGATTCAACAGACAAGACACCACATGATCAAATTGTGCTAGTCATGCGTGACTTCGAGGTCGTGCTAACACAGAAATGTATCAAGTCTTGTTGCTAAACGAGACAATTCTGGGATTTTCTCCAAGAAGGCAGTATTCCGTATTCCGCGCGCGTACCGGTTATTACCGAGCGAGCGGATTCATGATATTCGACCGGTCTAACCGCGCGATGGGTGCTAAATATTTTGATTACAACAGAAAGGTCCTGGTAGGGCCAATCGAGCTGAACGCGCAATTGCACGAACAATCAAACGGTTTGCTTGACAAATGACGTATGATATGGGCATTTTTTTTTTTACATTTTACAAAATCTACCCACTTGTCACTATCAAACGTCAGTACAAAATACATCAAGGTATTTCCAAATCGAATACGAATATTCAATTATTCGTCGATTTTGACCACTGAGCAAGAGGCAATGCGTTTGGCAGTAAATTTTGGGTAATTTTTGCAGCCTATCTGTTCATCCGTAGCAAAATCGATGCGGACAGCCTGGATTTCAATACTCATCTAACCCAGCATGACTGCCTCCGAGACGCCGGAGAAACAGATTCTTAGATCCTACTTAAGAGGCTTGCCTGGGTATGGCTTTGTCTCTTGCATGATAATGCTTGGCCAAGTGAATGATTTTTGTCTGGAATTTTCCTAGACGCCAGCTAATCTTAAAATGTTCCTTAAAGGCAGGCATACACATATGCAGAGATAAGACCCCCAGAAACGACGGCAAATTTAACACTGGAACTTCAGTGGTGTGATAGCGAACCGTGACGGATTGAAATACCCCACCTTGCTCCAAACGCGAGGAAAGATAGCAGCCTGACAAACTATCTACCGGAACACGTTAAAATCTGGAAGAAGGGAAGCGTGGCTGAATACGTGAGAAGTTGGCAGTCGGTAGTGTTTCGCAGCAAAGAGCAACTTGGTAGCGAAACGTGCGATGAATCACAATCAGGAGCAGCGCTACAATGAAGCTATTCTTCACCCACTCTGCGCTCCGTTCCTTTACCCTTACGTACCTTCTTGTTGCTCTGCGTCTTCAATATCTGCAGGCGTGTATCTTCTGTCTTACACAATTGTGCACGGGAGTAGCTTTTCAAAGACTCTCGGACCGCATGTCCTACCCAGTACCGTACCACACCTGGCCTGCCGATAGATTCAACAGCTCCTCTTTATGTAGCCTACTGCGCTCTTGTCTCCGCCTACCATCAGCGTCACATCATTGCAGGGCGACGTTTGTCTGTAGTTCCGCTGGCGCCTGCTAACGCGGTATCACTGTTGAATACCCGAAACTCGTCTCCCCCTCTACGTTCCCATGTTGGATCTCTAGGAGCGGAGAAAGGCTGAAAGTGATATCTAGGCTTCACGTAAGGATAGCCAGAAGAGATGAAGCGGATCATTCATAGTTTATCTTGGGGTGACCCCACGCTGGCTCCAGCACGAGCTCTCGCACCACCCTGCTCACGGCCTCCCGCCGTTGCCGCGCGAGGGAGCGCATCACGCTAACTGCGGGCGAAAATGGAGGGGAGGTTAGAGGTGACCCGCTATCAATAAAGCTTGCCGCTCACGTCGCTTGGTCCAATGGGCTCACTCGGAAGACTTCCCATCGTATCCGCCGTGCGGAGCACAAGCCAAGAAAGGTGCTAATCCAGAGGAAAATATAAGTAAGGAAATAAAAAACGACACTGCCTTTCAATTTAGGGCTACAGCCTACAGGATGTAACCATAAGTAGAGGCAGACTACATGGATGAATACGCGTTTCAAGTAAAGTGGGCTTGATTTAAATGTCACACTGTATGTATAGTGCTGCGGTGGTATTACCACGCGCGCGGCGACTGTTAACAGTCTCTTTTCATGTTCCCCGGGATAGTGGAGCTCCCACGCGCTTTGATTCGAAGCGTTTTGAAGTGTTGAAATGACGTTCTCTCCTTTTCATTGTGGATGAAAGTCGCGTGTACACCACTCATCAACCCAAACGCCGTGGATTACTTCCGCGGGGAATCACCAAGTTCTTAAGGAAAGAGAAAAGTGTGGTTCATGATCAAGGGCAAGTAAGTCACCCGTCAGTACGAAGAATACTGATGAGGGGAAACTCCGCTAAGAATTGACTGGGCGAGGACATTTGCTTCTAGATTGCCACACATTACGGACCAGCAACTTTTCCATTAGGAACATCTCACTCGCCTTGTTGTGTGGAATGTGCGGAGTGGTGTCGACGTTAATGGGGGAATGTAAAGTAGCATTCTACAGTTCATTGTCCTCGCAGTAACAAGAAAGATGGATCTTGAAGTGCTAAATTTGTACCACGAAAGCGCAGGAATATATTAGAAAGACACACCTCCTACATTTAGGAACCTCACAGGAATGTAATGTATACCTGAGGAATGAATAACTGGCTCCACATAGTCTACTCGAAGCTTTTCATTACTATTCTTTAATGCAATTTGTGCCTCTTTTATACTACACAAGGAGAGAATTATTGACCTGTACTCATTCTCTATTTTTGATATCAAATGGCTGAAGCTGAAAATACTTATGAAGTTTAGCTACAGTAATGTGGCCTTGGCAATCTGACGTCAAACATAGATACTAGCTAAAGATGAGTTGAGTGATGAAGGATGAAGGTCAATGCCAAAGATACCATGAGGTTGAATATTGTCAATAACTACGAAAACCATTATAATGCCAAATCGATGTACAAAATCCCACCTTTTATCATGATTAAATGTACATTACTCCCAATAAATAGAAGGACCCAGATCACAAAGATATCAGACTTACATTCTTTTAGAAGGGATATGTCACAGACAGCATCTTAAGTAGTTTTACTGAAGTCTCGGATTGCATTCAATGCACGTAGTGTAATGATAATCACTATACTAGTAAGCACACAGCACATGAAAACTAAAGTGAAACGCCACTCATACCGGTAAAAACTGACAGACAGATTTAACAAAAAACACATCTCCTGAACTGCACTTAGTTCTGAACTCATATCAGTAAACTTGATCATTAGGACTGACAGGGCAGAGCATGTGGCTTGTATGATTATCGAAGAATATTCGCGGAGACAGACAGTTACGGTTGGCTGGAGAACCTGTTTACAGTGTTTCGTTTTCTCGGAAATCAGAAATCAATTTTGCTTTAAGCACAGATCACGAATCTTCTTCGGGGTCGACAATAAAGAGACATTATTTACTGCAACAGTGCAAGTTTCACTTGAAAAGATGCCTGACGGCCTTTATAGAATATATCACGGTAACACTGGGGACGTCATTAGAATGGCGGATAGAGGCCTAAGATTTGCAGGCAGGCTTCCGAAGAAGAAACGACCTGCTACTTAAAACCCTTCACGTTTTCGTTGCATGTAGATGGTGTAGAACATATTGAACATTAAGTGGGGTCGTGCACCTTCTGGGATCCCAAGAGCACTCACAACAACGGAGAAGTCACACCGGTTTCCGGTAAAAGCCTGGTGTAAAAACAGCTTATTAAGAATACCATCATTCCACGTCGACGTCGTGTCAAGATATTCGACACTGTTGAAGGGCAAAATGCAATGTCTTTGCTACCATTTGGGGACGAACGTGTATTTCCTATTATGTAGATAAATGGATAGACAGATGGTAAAATAGATATCATCAGTAAATAGATAGGTAGATAGGTCTTAAAAGCTTTGCTTATCATTCATGACAATCAAATAGAAGAAAAATATCATTTATTTTGTTCATGCATATTTACCAGCCTTGTCAAAGAACGACTGTTTCATAGAAGTCTTACCATCACACCTATTTCATATAAATTTAGAACCACTACAGTACTGTTCTCATTTGTATGCAATAGGAGAAGCCTATACTGGCTAATTTATTTGAATTCCGATGGAGTTAGAAAGCCAAGAAGTACTGCATGTAAAATCTATAGACTCGCGTCAGTCAAGCATGGCCGATTCAAGGGAACAACTTTTCATAATAGCATCTTAAAGGCGGGATGCCACAAAGTTTTCGAGAAAAAATCCGGCAGATTTTTTTGATTGCCAGAAGGTCGCAAAATTCCTAGAAAATCTAGCGTCAAAACTGCCAGAGAATCTAGCGTATTTTGCCCGCAAATTTTCTACTCTGTTACACTGGAAGGGACTCAGTGAACTTTGATCATTAACCGGTCAGTATACATTGCTCAGTGATCAAGAGGACGTACAAGTACAGCGGTCGTATTTCGGCTGAAAAAGTCATCTAGGGTCCTCTAACTCGTGGATAGAGCTTTGTTGCTGCTGGCGTGAAGACGGGACGCCAGTTATCGAGCAAAATGTTGTAAATCTCCTTTTAGAGCTTGTAACTGAAAATATTTGAGTGGTGCACTTCAGAAGCATTGCCACAACGGCGCAGGTCAAGTAGAAATAACGTAGAGGGATTACAGTTTACTTGGTCCTGTTGTGAACGTAGGAAGCTTTCCGGGTTATTCAGTTTTCTTCAGTGCGTCTAAAGAGAAATACCGAGGAATATTGAGATTAAGTTATCTTTGTAGAGCATACCTTGGCCTTCGTGACTGCAAGTCAGAACGCAGCAATTCTGTTCCTTAGTTGGAAAGTACAGCATCAATCCTGAAGCGCTGTACAAAATGCCTCCTCTTGGAACAACGCCGCTGCCTTCCCAGCGCTCATAAATTTTGTGCTTGGTTCTTTCACTTTTAAAAATGTACGAGTGGGATATCAGGTTTCTAAGAGGTATGAATTCAACCCGCAGTGTCCGATCTGATGCATTAGGATGGCTGCTGACGCTACTTCAGCATTCTATATGCACTGTAACCATTAAAATATCGCGAGATTTAGTGAGATCTTGTGATGTTGAAGCAATTACGACCTTATGTCGCATCGTTATAGTGAGGTAATGAAGATCGGACGGACGGCAGCTGCCTTTTATGTTTTAGTGGCAGCATTATGTGCCTCCAGGGGACAGTCTGCAGGGAATCATGTAGGCACTTTCCATGTTTTTATCTCTCTAATCTAGATCTGTTGGCAACCTATTTGTTGTTACGCCAAACAACAAAAAACAATTACGGTAAGAATTACAAATCAAGTACCATTATTTGATTAAAGTATCCCAACATTATATGTGTATCCTACAGTTTATAATAATCTGCCATAGAAAGAAACGTTCTAGCTTACAATAGTAAGACCTCGGAACTCTTATCGTATTGCATGACTGCCAAGTAGGCATAACAAATGCTTACATTTTCCAATTACTGTGCTAATGAACCATTCATCTAGCGGCTGTCAACTCATAATCAAGACGATGAACACACTCCTGTACACAGAAAGACATATTTGCAAGTGGAAACGTGTGAATCTAGTACTAATATACCAGGCTACATGAGGACAAAACATATATTATAAAGCTATTCACCCTTTCTATTACCTTAGGACTATACATCAAGGTAATTTTCTGGTATGCTGCACACGCTGATGACAAATCATTTGATGTGTTGTCGACAGCACCCACATGGACGGCAACCCTTCTGCCATTCCCGTGAGGCTCCCTGTTGATCCCTTTATTTTACCAAAGTGATAATGTACCATTTTCTATTCCACCTCACGTCTTATTTGAATAGATCAAGGCCGGTCTTTCTCCTGGAAAATCCAGGAAATATAATGATACAACAAAGAGTACCAGAATAGAGGCTTATTGATTTCAATCTACGGTGCACGGGGGTGTGATTGCGTTTGCTTTGGGAACAAGGGTCGTGACACGAAATCGAAGTATCATAAATTCCACCACTCCCGGTTTAAATGATGGAATAAAATAGCGCACAAATAATGGTTGATAAAGCTGCCGATGAAGATGCATGGCCTAAATTATTCATTGGTATGCATGTTTTTCATTCCGATGCTTACTTAACTCACCTGTTAACCCTATACTGGTTTTCGTTACGATGCAAACTTAAATCACGTGTACGTGTTAACCCTGCACTGTCAAAACTTTCAAAACAAACGACAGGAATGCATAAAAGAATTCCACCTTCCTTTAAATTGTGTTTTGTAGGATGTGAATTATACAGAGTAAGCTGGTTGGTTATATTCCTTTTTCACAGCAAACATGAGAAAAACATATGTTGGAAGATCATTGAAATGCCACATCGCAATTTTTATATCCTTTGCCAATGGTAGATTCTCAAAAGAAAGGATGTAGCATCGGCGGGTTTTATGCTACGGTCGATCTGGTAACCAGAAGCACGACATTTTCCCCAGGACTATTAAAACGATATGTGGTCCACTGCTAGCGCTACTGACTCAAACATTGTTATACACTATTTCATTTCATATGAGTATGGATACAAGTATGTTATTTTTTATGCCTATATATTAAGATCATTACAGATGATATGGAGGCTCATACAAATAATACCAATTAAATTTATACTACGACGTAAAGAAGAAAAAAGAGCACGTCACATCACAGGCAAAGCCTCGAAAGGTACATGATGCTTAAACATCGATACGTCAACAATCGTCTTGCATTTCCTTTACAATGCATGTTGGACTTAATCAGGGTTATTATATGCACAAGTTGGAGCGCCATTACCAAAAAAGTCGGCTGCCGGAAAGCTCAACTCCGGACGCTGGCTGTCTATCGGGAAATCTGGGCGCTTACATAAGCATCATTATGGCGGATCCTTTTTTTCCAGACGTTATGTTGCAATTGCGACGCCGGGTCCTCCTTAATGACCCAGCTCAGCTCAAAGGATTGTCCCAGGTAACCAGTTCTCGTTATCACGTTGTTTTGAACTCTGGATCGCTTTGTTGACGTACGCCGACGAAGACGTCAGAAAAGGGTGGTCTCTCCAGGCTGTATGTAATATATGGTTAGTTCACCTTTATCTACCTTTTGTACCAAACTGACTGCATTTAGCACCAATGGGGCATGAATATGCAATAAACTTCATTGTCATTGTCATTTATCTATAGGGTAACCTATATACGTTGTGTCTAGAAATAGGGTATTTTGGAATCTTTAAGTTGAAGGAAGGTACTTTCACATTGCAATATTTTAAAAATGTCGACATTTGAAACCCACGTCGTTGACCTGAAATCTCTAACTTCTCATTTTTTAAACTAACGAATCTAGGTTACCCCACGATTTAAGGCGAACTAGCGTCACAATTACGTCAACATCAGGTTTCCTTGGCTCGTGTATTTCATGACCAAAAATTATGACCTTATCCGTGCGATAGGATAAGAGCGCCATTGCGACCTACGTGTAGATAAAAAAAATATCACTACCTCCTATCTACATTTGCAGATCCTTCGCCTTCGCTTGTCCCGAGGAGCACTCAATCCCTACACGAAAATTAAGATATGGATTTAGTTCGCGGCACGACATGACAAGCGAGTCACAGATCCGCCACTCTCAGTCTGCGCCTATCTGATGTCGTGTACCCGTGGAAGATACGGTCCTGGATTTGTGTCTCATCGTTCCAGATGACGGTAGATAAGCTTCTTGTATCGTTTGCCCACAGTTTTGTTCTTGGAATCATTCCAATAGTTCGGATCACCTCATATTTGTAGTAATGTAATTCTGTATTATCTGAAAGTTACGAAAGTTAAGCGTAACATTTTGAAATGACGGGGAAACGTGATGCATTGCAGCTGATCACGAGACGTTGTAGATGGTATACCACTACAGTACCTGCCAAACATTCATCAAGAACATGCTCTCGACCTCTCCCAAATCAAGGCCGACACTGGGTCGGGGTAACCTGAAATCCATCCTAGGTCCAGTTCTCACTGATCGCATCCAAGCAAAATATGACTTTCCCGACTTTGATTTATTCAGAATCAATGGCCGGCTGGCTAAGAAAGACAAGTGCACAACCTTGCCAACCATCTGCTTAACACAATGACCTTGCTCACAAACGACTCCTGACCATGGTCTGGAGAGGGTCGGAAGGCCACAGTTGGCTATGTGTGGCAGGAGATTAGGTGCTCGGCAATTTTAAGGCTGCGTTCAGGCTTCTAAATCATTGCTCATATAGTCACTGCACGCCATTTTCATACGGGTCTGCATAGAAACATCCAATAGGAATGTGCTCTAGCACAGTTTCTTAACTCATGAGTCATCAGATGGATGGACGTGTTCAAAGATATCGGTGGTTTTGTTAGAAGCGAGGCAAACAAGATTTTAATCATCCTGTGCCATCGACGAGTTAACCCTATCCTCTCTTTAAAGAAGCTGATAGCAGAGATACAGGGAGATAGGGACCCACGTAGTCATCCATCACGTGGACCTGCCTGCTGGGGGAGTAAACTTTCACAGAAACCTTTAAGTTGCCCCATGGGTGGAATAGAAATGCGATTGGCTATCTCTTTTATGCTTAGCAGAAGGAGTTATCAGTCCGGCACCTCGGGGGGCTTTTCTAGCGACTGCCTTTGAGAGGTAAACCTCATCTTGCACTACAAGCCCTCCTCGCTTCTTCCTGAAAATCGGATCATCTGCCTGGGGTGATGCAGCTGATCAATTTTGCAGCACAGGACCGAGAGATGGCATCATCGGTTTGATATACATCAGAAAGTTGTTCTTCAATGAATAATGCATTTTTCACCCACCACTTTCCATAAAGTTGAAGTGTATCGCTCTTCAAAGCTTTGAAAGACAATGGCTTTGAAAGACAATGGCTTTCCTTGATGAAATCAGTTGTGTGCCTGTCTGGCTACTGTAGTTATTGTTGCTCAAAGTTCATCAACGTGACCAAGCCCCATTCTACGAAGCTTATGGATATTGCTGATGTTATCTAAATTGCACATACCCATAAGAGAGCAGTACATACCGTGTAACAATCGCAAATGGGACCCTCTGCGCATTAGTCACGATAGACAATGAACAAATGCTTGAAACGCGAGGATGATAAGGTCACGGGTAACTGGTAACACAGCTGAAGCATCCCCTGTGACGTCATGTGGCTGACTGCCATTATTTGACATTACGTTTCCGACAATGCTGCTGTTTTAATAATATGAACAAAGTTTGTATGTTTATGATTGCATCTCCAGACATTTCGTTATGGTAACAGTGCCAGATATGTATTGTCATGATATTCCCATTGCTGAGCCAGCTAGCATTGAGCGCATATTACGTTTTCGGCAATGCTGTTGTTGTAATAGTGTGAGTAAATGTTTATAATTGCATTTGCACACGTTTCGTTAAGGTGACAGTGCTAGATATGTATTGTCAACATATTCCCATTCCCATTGCCGAGCCAGCTAGCATTGAGCGCATATTACGTTTTCGGCAATGCTTTTGTTGTAACAGTGTTAACAAATGTTCATAATTGTATTTGCACACATTTCGTAAGGTGACAGTGCCAGATATGTATTGTAAGATATTCTAATTGCCGAGCCAACATTGGGTGCATCAGCCACAAGAGACACTGCAACGGAAACTTGCCGACCATCTGATGAGGCGGCTGCTGTCGACCGTCTAGCTACCGAGGCGATAAGAGTGGAAGCTGCCATATATAAAGCTGGGGACTAGTCTTGACAAGTTGTCACTTACCCGTCGACTTTGATTGATCATCCTCGCTCTTTTCAGGAGACACGTGATACGTCCTGTCAACTCAACTTCCATCCCAAAAGATCCCAATCTACTTAGAACAGCTATTAGTCTGAGCGGCGCTGGATGCAGTATGTGGGCGGCGAGATATTCCAGTACATTCAGCAGACTCCATTAGACGAAGTGCTTCATTTAAAAACGGCATCTTCGAAGAACGCTGACGTCTAAGATAAGCTGTACGGATGCTGCACATTATCTCCACAACATTTCTCGGAATACATAATTTTTTAGTGTTACTGTACACCACTTGAACAGGAAGTATGCATACATATATTAGGATCGAGAGGCATGAGCAGAATGTCAGTGGTATATGTGATTCAATGCATTCAATATGATAATGTAGATTACATATACTACATAATTCAAGTTTACACGGTAACTTGCAGGTTTAACCATCCAAAATGGCGGACATTATCTACCTCATAATCACGTGAGCGCAAACATCCAATACGTACAGTAGGTCTGCTCCACCAGCCCACCTAGTCAAATCGTTGAAGATGCTGTTGATTCATACAACATGTTGTTACAGAGTTCGGCCACGATGGAACGATGTTCATTCAATTACAAAGCAAGTGAAACATATGTCCCCTTTTAGTCATAGCTTAGAGGATTATTTCTATATGATGAATAAGCAAATGGACTCGGCAGTTGATAGCTTCATTTGAGTAGCTTTTCTTACAATTACACTAATTACGCAATTACACTTGAGACTATTCATTATACTGTCGCCACAAAAATACTCGTAGGTATCCATTCAGTAACGAACTGGTAAGGAACACAGTAATATCATATCTTAAACAACTGACGAAGGTTTAAGTTGCTACATAAATCATGTGATGATCTATGACGTCGCAGGGAGACGCTCCCAGAAGCTTTATCACTGTCTCAGTTTTTGTTTATCACTTACACAGATGAGTCTTCGCTGATTGTCGATAACTGCATTAGGTAGAAGCTTTTCTGACACCTCATAATACATGTATGTGATAAATCACGCCAGCCGTCACGGAGCAAGCGTTTCTTGGCCAAGCGTCAAAATCGACTTTGAATTAATTGTTGTGAGAATGTCGATCAATCTCTTCTGACCGTTTCAACCATTCAACCGTTCAGCCTTTAGGGAAAAAAAATGTATTTTGTGAATGGTGGAATTTTGAACTATTTACACATTCAAACCCTTAATGTTAAACTAAACCATCTTATTTTCAATAAGTTATGTTTCGTTCATACATATTACAAGCACATATTCACATGAGACAGACAGTCACTGAAACGTTTGTGGTTGTGAATACAAAGCTGTGAAAGAAAAGAAAATTCATAAACCCGAAAAAATTATTCAAGGATGCTACCTCATACTTTCAATATGCATATAGATGTAATATATGTGCTTTTTATAAACCCAATTGTTGTCTATAGATATTTGAACTAGAATAGTCCAAACACCCAAAGCGATATATCTAGAATATGTTATGTCTTGAATTTGATATACATCCACAAGGGATGATATATGTTCAGAAGAAATAGACTCGGCACCGTCGGCACATTTTGTCGTGAATTGAAGTTGATGACGGGGCCATGGGCCACTTACCCTGCGGTAAAACTGAGAATGCTTTCCTCATTGAAATGCATTGAGCTATTTCCCAATACACTACCCTCTATCCCAAGGAGGCCGCGTCCTTAAATCAAGGTTTCACCCACATGTAAATACCGTGTGCCAATCAGTTATTATCATGCAATCATCATACGTAATAAAGTCAAGTCGGCAGTCAAAATGCGTTTTGATCATTGTTTTTGTGAGAGATTAATTAGGATGTTCCTTATACAAAGTGTAACTTAGTGATCTGACCTTTCCAAACGTTCGTCTAATATGTCTAACATTGATGTTGTTTTATATACTATTTGCCAGAGGTACGTGTCCGTGGTTATGCATGTGTTTTTTATCTTCACAACTGTTCTTTATCTTTACTTTGTAGTATAATTGTCGTTTGCTCCAATTACTCAGACTGGAAGTATATACGGAAGCAACGTTAAATGTAGAACGCAAACAGATTGCTGAGTCTTCATATTTCTCTACCGTAGTGGAGAGAGCCATTAAATGTCCTAATTTTAGAACTGTCTCCCATGTCAGCCCATAGTGTGAGCTTCTAAGAAGTCATTCAAAGCTAGGACCCAGGCGGATTGGTCTCATTGAAATGCATTGAGGTTACCATCCTTTGATCACCACAGTTGATCCCCAGACAAGGAGATAATAGACATTGGGGTCGATCTCATAAGCCTTTGTGACCGTCTAATGACAGGAAAGCGCCTGGGGACTCCCGGCACTCAATCGATTTGATTTTATGTTCGGATTGCAAGAACCTGGATGTTGACCGCTGAACTCGGAGACGTGATATCAGTTTGTTTTGCGACTGGAAGAATATACAACCTGCCAACGATTAAGGGATGATGCGAGAAGAGGACCGAATGAATAGACTGTACTGATACAGCAAAATGTACGGAAATCATAGATCATTGTACAAACTTTATATGCGTGATAACCTCCACATCCTTACCAGAGTAAGTATTCATGATATTGTGTTGGAATCTGTAATCTTTAGCGTTTGGGTAATAGCTGTAAAGTTATACGGATAGCCTCTCTAGGGCAAGGCGTAAAACCCTTGAGTCTAGCCGCCGTAAATGTGATTCATGCCGTTCAGATGACAGTCTACCCCGTGTTGACCTGGGTTGTATGTGCTGGTATTGAAAAGCGTACTGATTTAAAATGCAATCGTAGCTTGCCAACTCCAAGTGTAGAGCGTTTGGAACATGCTCAGTGAACTTATCGATATACGTCAGATATTTGTCCTAATAATGATAGTTGCATCGAATTCATCACCGTCGCCAGTGTACCAGTAGGCTTACTTGTTCTGTAAAAAGTAAACAACTTTACGTCCTCTATTAATGAATTGTCCGATATATGTTAAAACCATTGTCTTGCTGATCCCGTATGTAGACGGGATGCACATATATAATGCTTGTGTGTGAGTCCAGTATCTTTACAGGTTTGGGTCATTTTTCACCTACATCTGGCATACCACAGCAAAGCGCATCGATTGGGGAAGTAAATTCGTAGTAGCGGTACCGAGTAGTTCAGGTTTTACTGATCTGTTTAACTACCCAGCCTAGGGGGGTTAAATTGGTCAAAAAAACCTAAGCAGGACAAGGGTTAAAACCATGACAAAGAACAGAAACCTACCCTTTGTTGCCAGGTACGACTCTCCACCGCCTTGTACAACTTGCCACCCTGGTCCCGATGACTGCGAAATAGGCTCACTGATGACTGTTATCTGCGCAAACATTAGGGGGTATAAATGAATCTAATTGCTTTCTTGACGCCAGTAATTGTTATGAATGCACATTCAAATAATTGGTGCATTTATGAACAAGGCAGGATGACTGCTATATTACACATGGGATATATTCCTACTTTATCATTGTTAAAATGCAAAATCAGATGCAAAAATTCCTTTAACATTCTTGAGATGCAATATCATGATAGTTAAAGTGCAAAATAGAGTGCAAGTAGTATAGATACATGTAATATAGACTATTCGTTTCCGGGCATTTGTGGGTGTGCCAATGGCCCGGACAGGAAGTGTGTCCAGTTCGACACGTCCTGTAAATCGCTGGAAATGTAGAGTTTCGGGGTGCATGTGCAGGAATTTCTAACCCGGAAACTCGGCTTGGCTTTTAATGCAGTGGCAAAGACTTATGTGCATTGCAGTAATGTACGTCTGGGCAAATACTGATGTAGGTATATTTTGGCACGTTATTATCTACCATTATTGCTCTATTTATTGGCATCAACTGTATTCATGATATAGATTGCAATGCTAATAGCATAAATAATGGGAAGCCACTGAAACGAATACAAAATCAATCCATGTTATGCTGGTATTTTGCCAAGAAGCTCCCCTGGACAATACCACTCTCCCAGCTGGGATGTAAGTCAATTAGGGTCATCCGATAAACCGGTAGTGTCATGGAGTTGTTTAGCAAGAAGCCGTGAAGTGTGGAAGAAGTTTTCATTGGAAATTGCTAAGGTTTTCAAACAGTTTTCTAGAAACTGGTCAAGACACACCATTGATAACGTAGCAGATCTTGTTTTTTCACCAATTCAGCTGTTCATTTTGTAAACAACGGCAACACTGTCTTCGGTGACTAAAGAAAGTAAATCAAAAGACGATAGTATTTTTCCAATATATTGATTCTGATAAATGAAGGTGTTGGAATCCATCGACCGACCCACAAGCACAGTTTTCGGCTCGTTGCCTTCAAACGGTTTGCAGATACCCCCGGGATGGTTATTTCAGTTTGAAATACAGAACAATTCAAACAGCCTCAGCCGTTATATTATATAGACATGCAGGTTATTGGGTCATCTGAGATACCTTTGCAAGCAAAATGGGCGTAATCTTTGAGTGGAAATTTAACAATAGAAACGGTAAACATATAGAAAAGTCGACATACATGTACATGCAAACACATCCCCACTTGTAAATTGCTGAAATGACAATATTCCCCGTGCCACTCATACTCAATCTAATTTCATCAACTTCCACGCTAATTGCGATCTTTGTGACCCTGCAATTCCAACTGAGGAGCTCAGACTGTCCCAATTTTATTTTCTTTAATTGCGGAATTCCCGGGGAGGCCCTATAGGGAGAAATTGGGGCATTCAGACACTGGTACAACTAGGTCATACCGCCACCCTCGTCTGACGCATTATTGACCTCATGCACAAGTAAATTGGAAGGAGGGCTGAGTTGTCGTGGTCACTGCACCAGGAATCTATCAAAACACACAAACACACCGCAAACACACGCACCGATTGAATTACATCATAAGAAGGAATATATTGATTTTGCGAACGTATGTGGAGTGTCACAGTATCTATGAGTGTATTCTACATTGTGCGATTCTACATTCTACACTGTCGATTGCTACGAGATTTTAAGTTGTCAGCATATGTGAGAAAAACAAAGGTGGTGAATTTATCATAAGGAGATTCGTGTTTCTTGCATACTGCTTTAAAACACTCGAAACTCTGCGTTAAAAAGCAATTAGGACAATAAAGATAAAAGCTCATCCACTAAATAACACAGGCTCTGTAGGCAGCAAATTTGTTAACTCATTTCCTACAATTACTTGACAAAAACGAACAGACACGAACCATATACCAGATTTCACAAAATTATGTATATGTATACACAATGTATGTATGATATCGATAACATAGGCGTGGATTTATTAGGGATTTGAATAATGCCACCTGCGTCTCTGCTATTCTGTGTCTGGCATCATCTCTCATTACCTCATTGAAAAGCGTTCTGCAGGCCGATTCCGGCTTCCCATGAAAGAACAAACTTTGGTTCACACAGATTTCTGTGACATGCATGGGTAAGTAGCACACATGGCTACCACCAACGTAAATCAAACGATTTGTAAAGCAGACATACCTTCACGTGAGTCCATATGTAAGCTGCCTTTTGGATAATTCGTGTAACATGTATTTGGCCTTTCACAGCTTTCATCTCACAAATACCATATCCCGCGCATAAGCTGCTCAATGTGGAATTTTGAGATAAGACGATGTTATTGTCTCCTTCTTACCGTAACGGTACAGACGCCCGTGACTCTGTACAACTCACTAGCTGCAAACGAGGTTAAGACGATCTCATATATCTTCAGGGTTACGCCATTGAGCACATACGTCACGCTTCTTCGGGAGATTCTCTCGCCAGTTTGTGCGAACGTCACTGCTTTAGCCGCTTTTCCGCGAGGCAACTCAAAGATATGTTTTTCACCTGTTTTGCTTTCCCAACCATTTTGCTGCTTATGGTAAAGGTCAAATAAATAAATAGAATTGATAAAAAAAAAAGAATGAATAAATTTTGTCTCTGGACACTTTGAGAGTAAATTTTCAAAGTTGGCTCATGTGACGGTTATACAATATGCCACCAACAAAGTTCCATATCCTTAGTCCTACTTAAACATTTACGAACAAGTGAATTATTTAGATGAATGTACCTTTACAGGCATAATCCTATTATACTTTCAGCAGTCCTATCCCTACATAATCAGCGGTGGAGGGGCGCATCTCAAAGGGTACAAAAATTGAATTATAACATCAGGTCGTAATCGTTGTTCCTCATGGATGATTTATGAAATGGGAGCTAAATCAACTTATCTAATATTCGTATTCCCTGTCCAATAATTAGGTGAAGTATAAGCAATTGAAGGGTAAACGGAAAGAGAATGATGTCATTCAGAGTAGATCAAAACAGTTTTAGATGTTTCTTCGACCATGATTCATACAACTTAATATTCATCCACCACAGAACATTGAATGTTATCTTTGAAACCCTTTCAACTCATGACATTTAGGCAACTTCGTCTTTATAAACTATGAACATGAACTTCCTATGTTTCCTATGGTGACACCATCTACATAGAGTATATAAAGGATGAATAACGTATTATGAGTACCATTTATATAGTCACGAGGATTTGATCATCTTTCACCAAGTTCCAAATTGCATGTATGAGGTTGAACGAACAAACTGGTAACAAATGCTTTGTTACTCATTGACAACAGACCTTTAAGCGAATTTGTGTCCGTTCTATCACAATATAATATCATCAAATCAAATCATCCGTACAGCACACATAGTTTGAGATAGCAAACGTACTGTTTACAGACTCATTGACAATATATGCATAAGCGAATTAGTATCCGTTCTTATACAATATCATCAAATCAAATCATCAAAGCAGCGCACATAGTTTGAGCGAGAAAACTGGTCACAGACGTTTTGTTACTAATTCACAAGCCACATAAGCGAATTTGTGTCCGTTCTTATACAATATCATCAAATCAGATCTTCAATGCAGCGCGCATAGTTCAATTACTGTAATGAATAGCTGCACGGTACCATATGGCATGACACAGAAACAGGAAGGTGCGTCTAAAGCTCCCGTGTACATCATCAGAATCAACAAGGCGCTGTCTCTAGGGAGAGGGGCCGGATGAAGGATGGCCAGATCGAATGGATTCTGACATGTCAAGGCGAGGAGGAGAAGCATATGCACACCCCATTATAGATGCCACGACAGGCGACGTGCGTAGAGCCTCACGGGGTCCATACAGAGTTTGTTTACGACAATATCCCAAGTCGAAGCAATTTTTATGGACTGTAAACCCTGTATTGCGGATGCCTCTGTGTCCGCTGTAAAACGACAGATTAACGAGATGGATTCAACAATGTCACAAAAGTGATAGTAAATATTCATTTTACAACCTGGCAGCATTCAGAACATCTAAGTGTGCTTTTAATCCTGTTAGTTACAAGTAGTCGTCCCTGATCGCTGTGCCTCACATTTTGAAGTCGACTTAATAAAAAGTTAACGGAGGGCTTTCACCAGAGGACATGAAATGTTACATGGCCACAGGCTAGCTGCCACTAGCATGACGAAATAGAATTTCAAATATCAAATAGACTATTGAATTTTTGCATAAAACCATATCGCACGTAGGCGTATGACATCCTGCCAGCTTTCCAGCAGATGGATAGTTCTTATTGATTATCATTATGTTTTCATTGTAAACTGATTTATATGTATCTAATGCTGCCGTGTATATATACTGAAAGCTTGATGTTAATATTGAACTAAGGAGTAGTGGAAATGTCTATTAAGGAGTAAACCGCGATATGCGTATAAGTGTGTGTGCTGGACGTCCTTGACCATGGATCTGGTACTGTCTAACTAACAGTAACATGTCTGTGCTGTTCGTAATGAAAAGTATATATGATTAGAAAATAGAGAGTCCAACAAAACTACCAAAGTTAAAAAAATTAGTACTGGTAGATTCCTACTGAATGACGGACTATGTGGACCAACTGTTGAACCATTTATATCCGACAACCCCCTTCTTTGTGTTGCTCATGAAGCAGGCACGATGCCAAAATCTGCAGCATCATGCAAAAGCCAACAAAAGCTAAAGGTGGTGCTTCAGAAAGAAAACGATGATAAGTTTCACAAGTAGCTTCAACCTTAACTTGATTACCAAATGGCCGTAGATAATTTACATACAAAAGCTTCACTCTACATCATTAGTACCTATGATACATTACCTGACAAGACTTCAGAATTGTGCTATGGTCTGATTGTCACGTTTATTCCCCAGGAACTAGGAGTGAACTAACAATCCAATAATGTAATTCAAATTTAAGAATAACATATAGCAAGTTGCGGACCTTTTAGCTTGACTCCATTGCAAACCTGTAAGATCCGCCTAATCTCTGGAGGTCGAAAGATATAAACTGTTAAGACATACCATACCGAACTCACACAGACAGCATAATCCACCTGATCCAACACTCACCTCGCTATCTGTACCCTACGCTCGCAAATAACGGCACATCATGAAAGAAGATGGGGGTACTAATAAATCCGTACAAGAGGAAGTTTCCACGGGAAATTCACATTTAGTTGTTATCAACATGACGTATGATTAACTACAGGTTTAAACATTAGAGCACAGCGATAATTCAGCTCACCGGAAGCTTTTGGGGACCGACGTTTCTGTTCCCTTGTCAGCCAGCAGGATCTCATGACGTACGTCCACGTCACATTCCTCCATTACACCAATGTACCATTGAGTACGTATACATCTAGCATGGCCACGTGATGAAAAGCATAAAGTTGATTTACTGCCAAAGAACTCCCATTCACGGTATGCATGTTTCTGAGATCTTCACCCCGTAGCAAAATGAATATCTGCCATACATTATTTGTTTTTTTCAGGTAATTGGAAAATTTGTGCAATTTTTCCTAGGCCCTTCTAAGATCGTCAAATCAATCTATTATAGAATGTATTGGACGTTTTATTTTCAACAGTCTTCAAAGAAAAAGCCAAACCCCGCAATAGAATCGTAGGTCTAGTACCCTATTCTGTACAGTATGTACATTCAACGCAATATTTGCATGTTAAAATTTAGATTATTTACCTGTATTTGGACCACATTCAATCATTCATGTATTTAATTTTTTTTAACTTGCAATTAGCCTCATGGGCATGAATTTTCAATAAAATATATTTCATTATTTTACGTTAAAAATGTAAGAACATACATGGAATATTACTATCGTGTCGGGCTTCAAGTCACGTAGCGTCACCATAAAGCATTGTAACGCTGTCTGAACAGGACAGCATTAGACGTCATTTTACTGCGTCAAATCGATCCGAATGAAGCGCTGGTATAACAGTGTCTGTCAGATGGCCTCTGGCACACACCCTGAAATGTCACACCGTTCGTGTTGGAGAGCTAGATTGCACAGAAAGGGTTTGTATAGATGGCACGGAAAGGGTTCGTATTTGTACAAGCAATGTCTCAGAATGGCTAAACTGTCGAACCATAACTGTGTTCATAACAAAACTGAAAATTGGCCGGTATGCTAATGCCTAAATTAATCATGCGAACTTGATTCTATTTGGAGGATACACACCAGCATCTAAGGGCAAAGACGGTACTTAATCATTCTTGCAAATATGGCATCACCATTGTCTGATTTTATTTGAAAACCTCTTGGTGAGCTGTGAGCTTAAGAGTATGCCTGTGCATGCCATAAATCTAATCTGATGTTTTCCGTGTGCATAAACTGTCCATGTGGGGATTATCACGTCTCTACCAGGTCTCAAATCTGTCTGAGCGGAATTGAAAATTCCGCGCACATAGATGTTCACGTACCATGAAGACCAGAGGCAAGAGATAGATTCTCTCATTAACGGGACGTAGCTTCCAATTACCTCCAGAATGGCTTATTTGCCCTTAATGTGTTTTATATTCACATTCCGACATCTATCCTTGCCTTGGCTCTCGCATGAATGAGTTGACGAATGCGAAAAATGTGTTAGAATGAATTGATGAATGTGAGAAAGGTGCTTCCGAGCAATAGACTTTGGGATTCGGAAGAGAACAACGATCTTCAGGCACGGACTGTTAAATGGACAAGAAGAAAACGGAGGTGAAAAGTTCTCATCAATATTTAGAAAAAAAAAACGTATTGACACCTTTGTTCACTCCTGACGACATTCCCTCCCCCGCGTACATACACACTGACTTGCCATACAGGTACGGTGAACACTATGATAAAAACAGATTTTTTATGATCATTCCCATTCATTACAATTTGCTCAACCATATGATTTCTGTCAGAAGCCCTTCGCTGTGTACAATCCTCGTATCTGACGATGGAGAGGGTAACAAGTACCTTAAGCAGAATCCAGAAGTCAGAATAATTAATAAGAATATAGATTGAATGTGGGCTTTACTAAGAAGAAGAAGAAGTCCCAACGTCAAAACCACGATCTCGAATAAGTACGGTACTTCTCTACTACCCTGACAAAAGTAATGACCTCTACGTGGCACAGCTATAACGTTTTCCCAGGATTGCAATTCTTTATCGTTGTGTCCAATGAGGCGAATAAGTAGAAAACTGGGACTGCATAAATCCCCACCCTTCATCTATGCCTATGCCACGGCTATGTTATCATTAGACGAGTTTTCGTTTCCGGGGGGGGGGGGGCAAGCGGGTCAGGTGGGAAAATATCTGATGTTTTTTCTTAGTACGTACCAAGAGTATACTTTAGTATACTCAAGTCGTCTTTCACGTTTTTGGGGCGACAAATACAGGACATTTTCTTACATTGCCTTGATGCACTTTGCTTTCTTTCTCAGCCAGCACACGATCCTTGTGCGTTTGCACCCTGCGATGAAATTTGAATGCGGTACAATCGTCCTTTGCCATCTGGCAGCAGTCCACCACTAAAAACGTGACAGAAAAAAACGCCCCCTCACCATCATGAGCTGTTAGCTTAATTGCAGTCCTGACAAGACGCACAACACGACCACGCGATCAATGGTCCATTTCCTGGACGAGATTGGTACAAGGGCTTCTGGGTGGACGTTAGCATTTACCACCGGCAGTTAGACAGTGGCCTCTTGGAGCTGAGGTGTATAATGGGTTATTCAAATGCCGGGCTGGAAACTGGTTTGGCAACCCGATGGTTTCGTGATCGTATCATAACAACGACCAGGAGTAGATCGGTTTCAACAGTCGAGAACACTTCGTAGATCAACATACATTGTAGTTTGTCTTAGTAATACCCCCTTTCCACTAGGACGGCGCTCTCGCCGCGCTCTCTCTGCGATCTACATTTGACAGATGGCTCAACGAATTCTATAGAAAAGAAACGAATATTTTTTACATTATGTGTGTTTTGTTGTCTTCTCAGTCACACTTTTACGTTTTGTATAATATACTCAGTGTGAAAGTGAAGGTTACAAATATTCTATTTAGGTCGCAGTGAGAGTGCAGCGCGATCGCCGTATAGTGGAAATGGGGCCTAATACATGTATATCTGGTAGCAGAAAATGTTTTAAATTAACGACGACTTCTACCTGCAAATAGACTTTAATCTTGCCCAGTGTTATCAAATTGTCTTCCAACTAGATTCCTTTCACGTGACACCTGTCTAATAACACGGCACCTCGTAATGCTATATGACAGGTCCATCTGGTTGTGAATCATTCTATATTAACTGACTGATGGGAAACATAAATCAATTTTTGGATCTGCAATATTGTTATTCAATAGAATGGACAAGCTTATTTCTCTAACATAAGATGTTTATCCTTGAACACACACTAAAGCGTAATGTTTTCTGTGGATGTTGTAGAGATTGCTTACACTGATCCATGCATGCGGATTAATATTGCACACAAACGCAACAGAACTGTGCATCAATCCATCATTGTCATAAGAATGAATTAGTATCTAGTTCGGCGTAATATGTGAGGTAAACAGGTCTTATTTTCTGATTCCAATCTCCAAATTCCAAGTGCTTACCAAGTATTTACTTAGATGTCATCACCAACAAGGGTGATTCCATAATAAAAAAGATTGTCACATATTTCTAGTTGTAAAGCTGTAAAATAGTAATTCTTCACACATTAATTACAATGGAATCTTCTTATACAACAGAACTACGTTGTTAAAGTAAATACTGATAATCACAGAAAATCTCTAATACCTTTAATGTTCGACTATTTACGATACCATTAATGCTTGAGGCGATTATGTCTCAATATCCTCAAGACGCTTCTTAGTAAAGACGTACTTACGTTAGCGATTGCTGACTAGCTCCATCTTGGACCGCCCTGTCGCTCTCAGAGATGGAAGGAAATGCCTGTTGTTAGAATAAACTATCCCTAGCTGTAGCTCTCTGGTATTGGACCGACGCCACACACACTGCAACCGAACGAGCTGCTCTAACTGCAGAACTGAAGCAGATCCCCTCGCGTAACGACGCAGCCTGTTTCTCCGGACCGTAGAGCAGAAATAGCCAATTAAGGTAACTGCACGGCCACTCCAGCGCAGAGCGGCGCTACATTGTTATGGCTCTCTCTCCGTGGGGAGAAAAGGAGCAAACGAGCCTGTCAATATATCAGAGTATAAAAGGAGCCCGTACGATGGGATAACCATATTAGGTCCGCTATACTTCACGCATTGGAAACTAGGTCGGAGGACACATATATGTATTAAACAAGTGAAATAGGCACGAATCCAGAGATGAGATAAAACATATACAAGCCCTAACCTGGGTTTCACGTGCGTTGGGAAGGTCCGTTCTATTACACATTAATGATAAGAAAGCGAAATGGAGCTATGGGGGTCACACAGAGCGATTGGATTTCATCTGTCAATGCCAGATTCGTACTTCCCTGGTGAACGCGTGGGAAATTATCCGCCAGCCCAGCGCTGCGGTTTCCGCCCCAGACATCAGCATTATGCATGCATTTACATCTCTCCTCCAGACATGCCCATGCGCATGCGTGTGCAGTAAAACATCGCGCGGTGATACCGTTGGTAAGATTATCACGCATTAGGGAAGGAGCTAATCCACACAGGGTATCCGACATGGTTCCTGGCGATGAGGCAGTTAAAGGATCTCAAGGGAAATGTGAATGTGCTCTACCAATCCCAGAGTTAGTCCCGCAAACCTACATGAATACTCTCAAAACAGACGTTAGGCTCCGGCTTTTTTTTAGGTTCTTTTGGCGTTTTTATCGGAATTTCTATTTTGTACCATTTTGTACCGTTTTGACAGATTTGACAAAATAGAAAACCCTATAAAAACGCCTAAAATGTATAAAAAGAAAAAAGCCGGAGCCTAACCTCTGCTTGAAACAAAGCAAAACTACTGTAAGCACCAACTGGCGTGAACTCTATCTCTCTCTATCATAGTGACTGATCTAAGACATGACTACAGTAGACTAATGACCTCTTCCGTCGACACTTATACAAACTATCAAAGTTGACTGCAAAGGAGGAGAAGCATTTGTGCCGTTGCTTTGATTCCAAAAGCTCACTGTAATACGAGTGATACCGTGCCGAGACTAAGACATTTAAGTGCAGTGTTACTGCCTCCGTATTGCCGAGAGAGAGTCAAGTGGTTAAAACATATGGTGTTTACATTGACATTGACTTGAAACAAGACAAAACATTTGCTATCCTAGCTAGACGAATACTAATAGTGTTAGACCCTCGCATTTTGCAAGCAAATTGCCTAATTGGTAATAAGCACCAGAAAAGGATTCATTCCATTACTTTAGATTATTAGAATTTACAAATTAAAACACGTCGTTTCTAATTCAATGACATAATATTATATTATGCACAACGCACTTAATAACATAACGCAGATAATTGATAAGGCATATTAAAACTGGTGTGAACCATTCATATTATCAGATCTTTATCTATCCTCTATTCAAGTAATGCTAGCGGCAATATTGTTTCCACCTCGTTAGCAACATATAAAGATGGCAACAAATAAGCCATAAGAACGGAATGGAAATCAGGGGGTGTTTGAAGCACTAGTAAATCAACAGCACTGACTCCTTATTGTATTTACTGACAACAGTACAATACGTAACGACACATGATTCCCTCACTTCATAGCATTCATTAGTATGATGATTTTGTTATTTATGTTTATTCGACATCTTAGACGATTAATTGTTTTGTTTAACCCGCATTTGTATTGTATGCCATGCTGGGGTGAAAGCCAGTAAAGAGGAGAGACACCTGTTCTATATCACCCCATCGACATATGTGGTAAATTAATATAGAAAAAGTAAAACAAAAAACTCTACTCTGCAACCACTGGTCTACAACGCGACAGTGCTAGTATATAAATATATATATATATATATATATAGCAATCCCCACCGTTCTGCGACAACAGGTCTACTCTTCAATAGCGATCCAGAACGTTCTACGACCACAAGTCTACACGACAATAGCAATTCCCACCGGTCTACCACCACAGTATTACAACGCGACAATAGCAAGCCCAACAACTCTAAAACCACAGGTCTACAACGCGACATTATTATTTATTTGTTTATTATTTGTTTATTTGTTCGCACTTTAAAAACAACAACAAAAAGTACATATGAGTGAATTATCATACATGAATAGTGCAAGGTAGGCCAAAAGCATAGAGCTTATAAGAAGGCCTTCCTATATTACTAGTATCTCAATTCAATTCAACCTAACCTAAATAAGTATGGATAATTATTAACGGAAACAATGGAATGAAAAATATATTACACAAAATAATTAAACGTAACTTAGGAAATGATAATAATGGATATGAGTATAAATTGAAAGGTAACGTTGCCAGAAATAACAAGGAAGTATACAAATTATGTAAATCAATGCAGGAATTCTTATGGATTCAGGACATGGCGTTCATCGATCAGGCACCGTGGGGAGACGCCTGGTGCTGCCGGCTGGGGAGCATAATTGTTGGTGCCGCGAAAACAAGACGATGTTTCTATCCAGACTCAACACGATGGGGGCGTGATTATTACCTTCGTAAGTGGAACTATTTTGCCAAAGCTACACGAAAGCGTAACTTGGATAAAGGATGAGATGAAGTTACACGTATTTTGCAGCGGTTGCAGTGGTTTTCAAATATTCAGTTTAGTCAATCTTGCAGAAGGAAAGCGATGTAACTTGATGACTTGAGTTTGACAACGTAAGCAAGCAACCAGAAAATAAACATGGGATAAACATCGAGTCATCATGTCTGTGGCTGTTTAGATTGACTTTTTATTTTTCAAAATGTTATGTATAGAATGTAAGATAGCCATTAGTATCATATCATATAATATCAAAGTAGATCGTAAAGCGATATATAAACAGCAATATGAAACGATGCAATAATAAGTGAGAAGAGCATGATGTGTAATTGAAACCCTCGTCAAGAACACAACGCGCAGAGGTAATATTCCGGTCACATACCCCAAGCGTTATCTGTTCGTGATTTATAAATTCTCACTGACTTTATTTGGTCTGCTCACTGGCGCGTTGTATAACGTGATATGTGAGGGAGGGCTTGCAGACCAAATCTGGTCAATTTTATGCATCGCAGATTAATGTGAAAATCAGAGTTTATTTCAGGTCAAAAGAGATACTGCGTAAATCATGTCAAGGTTACCAGTCATCTATTCTTCCTGCATTATGATTCTCCTCTTAAAGTGGTATTTCATTGCACTTGGGGAACCGGTGCGGCACTGCGGGGTTCGTTCACTGCGGTACTGTTCATCGATTTCATTTTGTAATTTAAATATTTCGTAACACGTAAAAGTATGACTTAGTTAGAAGACAACAAAATACAGAATACATACGAAAATTGATTTCTTTCTCTGAAATTCGTTGAGTAATCTTTCGAACCCCTCAGTGCCGCACCAGTGCCCCAAGTGCAGTGAGATATCACCTTTTACATTGTATCTTGGTATCAGATTGAAGTAAATGTTTTACACGACTCATGGAGTTAGGCGAAATATGTGCGACGGCTTATGTAGGATAAGATAGACATAACAGAACCTGTAAAAGGAACTTTACAAGTTTTTTGATCATGATGTATAGAATAGAAGTTTACGATGAATGAAATTATTAACTTCCCCGCAGTGGGATCTCCGCGATAAGCAATGCATCACGGTACTAATCACCACTCAAATAAAAATGAAAGCCGCTCATTTTACTTGTGTCACATAGTAATAAACATAGATGCATCAAACGTTACGGCTGAACACATACGTTTTGTGCCGTGCATGTTAATTCTATCTCCTTCATATTAAAAAAAGACACGCATTTATTTTACAGTGCTTCGAATCAGTAGGGCCCGTTCACACTTGAGTATATATTCAAATTTGTATGCGTTCCGTATTGATATCTTTTGACGTAGGTTTTACGACCGAAGAAACTTTCGGTTTGATAAATAACAAATAATGGCGGTCAAAGTAAAAGACAACTTCTTTCATGCAAACTTGACCTAAACCAAAATAATGCCAACCGCAATTCATATATATGGACTAGAAAACACCCACAAGTGTGAACGAACCCTTACGTGCTGAACGCCAGCCAGAACGATTACTATCAACATAAAAAATCATTAAATGATTGAATAATGAATAAGTTGAACCATACTCAAAAGAGAATTTGATTAGGCTACAAAGGTTTGGATAAAATAGTCTGTTGCCAAAAGCGGAAAGGATTGGCATTTGGCCAATTTAATTACCAGCGAGTTAACCAGAATGAAAGGCGTGAATATTAAGTCATTCCTAACACGTCTTAAACAAATCGTATCCGCAGTGCGATTGCAATTACAGGATACTGATGTTTTCCAGTTGACTGTGTTATCGTCATGCTGTTAAAAGCGCGGAGGGAATGAATCGGTGAGAATTAAGCTATGGAAACAAGCCGTTGAATACAACTCTCACATGTGACCCTGCTTCAAAACCTTGTCTTTTTGAACACATAACGTAAAATAGTTTGCAATAATTCCCTCAAACAAGAATCTGGCATTGCAATAACACGATACATACACATATGGCGTACGAAATGTTCCGTAGCTTAGAAGTACAAAGTGAACGTCTGTGGTGTATACAACTCTCACATGTAACCCAGTATTTAACTCTGCTTCGAACCATGTCTCCTAAGAACACATTACGTGAAATAGTTTGCAATAAATCCCCAAAACAAGAATCTGACATTAAAATGAACAAACTATATTCACATATGGCTTATGAAATATTCCATAGCTCAGAGGTATAAAGTGAACGTCTGCGCGAAGAAGCTAATCTGAATAATTGTTCCATCATGTCGTGCATAAACTATGACATCCCCTCATGTTACGGATGATCACCCTTTGGTTATCCGGCTGGTTGGAAGGAATAGCAAATGGTGGTAGCCACTTTGTTCATAAAATTTTCACCCTACATCAAAGTGAAAATTTCTACGGATTAATCAGTGATAGCTGAACGAAACTGGCGTGGAGATTTATTTGTGGATAGCAAATTGGTCTGTATCTAACTGACTTTGATAGACGTTGAAATTCGAGGTGGTCTTTAGGTGGTATCTCACTGCACTTGTGGCACCGGTGCGGCACTGCGGGGTTCGTTCACTGCGGCACCGTTGTGTTTTCGACGATTTTTATAATTTAGATATTACTTAATACATAAAAGTATGACTTGGAAGACAAAAAAATACAAAAAACGTAAGAAAATTCGTTCTTTATCTCTTAAATTGATTATCTTTCGAACGCCGCAGTGCCACAGCGATGCCCTAGGTGCATTGAGATACCACCTTTACCACAGTATTGTGTTTGATGGATTGGGCGTAATGATCTATATTTTTTTTCCTTATTCTATTCTTAGATAATGGTGCGTTGATACATTCCCGTGAGACCTAGCGATTAGAGAACTATAGGCAGTTGTAGACTATGAATAATTTACAGGTCTGTTGTTTTAGCATTATCAATATGTTTCATCTCTGTCAGTCAGAACTATGAGGTTATTCTCGCCAACTCTGAAGTCATGATGGAAAGCCCATTGCGAGCGACCCTAGCAGCTTCAGCATAACGATAATGTCTAATGTACTGACTTCAGTCCTACGTAGCTTTTAGAGCACTGCAACAGAGTATCTCCGTAGTTCTATTGATACCCCCTCTCTGTTTCAGTCCGTCTATTGATAAGATCGAACCAAATTTAGAAGCTGCGAAGCATAACACTCCATATCACACGTCATAGCCATTCTATGAGTTATTCTTATGGGCGAGATAATGTTCGCGATGGTATATTTAGGTTTGAAGGGGAAAATTTTAAAGGCGTGGTCAAAAAGCCGCAATTAAATGTTGACGAAAGGTGACCTGTATGCAACATGACTGCCCACGTTGGTGCTTAATTGTAAGCGTCTGACCTACAAAGTAAATTTTATTTAATTAAAAAGTACTTTTCTTACGAGTTGTTTGTAAGTAAAAGGTACTTTAATACCCGAGGCCCATTAACACTCGGCTCACATTCGCAAGTCCACGTGAAAAATGAACCTAAATTGCGTTGTTAAAAGCACATGACAGTCTGAATTAGGCTAAATGACCCGCGTGGGAACAAAATGAGGTTCATGTCCACATGAATTTATGTGATTACAAACCAAAGTAACAGGAAGTCCGCTAGGTACAATTAAAACAAGTTGCAGTGCCTTTAATGCTAAAGACGTGTAGGCCGAGGGAAGAAGCTTTGCAAATTCATTGCGCTTCCAGGAAATGCGAAAGTTACGTAAAATAAAAATGACCAAAATAAGCCAACAGGATGATCCAATGTTTCTGGGTATCCGGCTAACCCTAGTAGAAACGTCTCGATCCTAGCCTTTTTGGCGCCAACTGCTGGACTGGCAAAGTGATGAAAACGTTATAGAATCGTTCTCAACACATGTATATGGATATGTGTACAATGTATATAAGCTGTATGAATATGGCGGGTGAAAATATATGAATTATGTTAAGATGTGAATTGGTACGCTTCATTTGTTAGAAAACTTAATTCGTCTGAAATCTAAAACAGAGGTAAAGGGAAAGGTAAAAAAGACAGAATGCCTACCTACAAGCTCTATATTATTCATGACCATTATCGGATATAGTGTGGGGAAAACTAGTGTGGGAATGTGACAGTGTATGTGTAATCAGGTAAACAAAGTTGACCTATAACTGACCTTTCGCAGAGGTTATATCAGACCCCCCCCCCCCCCCCCCCCCCCCCTCCCTCTTTTCTTTTACAGTGCGAAAGTCACCTTGCCATGGCTGAGCGCTGCGTTAGACCAGGAACAGTTCCACTCTTTCAGTCTTCGTACGTCCTGCTCAAAACGGATTGCCTGCCACTGATGAAACTCACAGACGAGTGTGAGGTTTGAACAAGAATATCGAAGCAGCGGCCATGAGCGGATATCGGCAAGAAGCAAAGGTCAATATTGTAGGCCTGATGACCCTAATAGTGTTGCATGTTGCCTGGTGACACAAATAGTGTCGCCACAATTAGTGTTTGCTTCCCAGTTCATATGTTGCTCTTCTATATTTCTATGGTGGAAAATACCCAGATATGAAGGAGGGAAAATCTCCCTACACTCCAAGAGTAGTAACATATCACTAGCCACCGATTTGGCCCGTAATGATACATAAATAGTAGCTCTTTTTAGACTAGCCGCTTGTCCCGCTTGCACCTATTGTTATTTTATAGAATTTTTACATGTACTGTTTCGTATTTCTAATTTGCCAGCAGGCAAGGATTGCAAAATTCATCATCTGATACAAAAATTTAAAAAAAAATCGTATATAAGTAAGCTATTCCGTAGACTACGCATCTATACCTCCTACATCTTTTCTACATTGTACAGACAGACAAAACTTTGGTAATATCTAGTCAAACATGTTGCGAGTCAGGCTTTGAATCTCCTCCGGAGACATACTTTTTAAAGCAATATTGTTAAGGCATACCTCCTTTCACCCTTCGTGCATAAAATAATGCCATCGCACATTTCTCAAAGCGAAGCGCTGTCCACCCACCATACAACTCTGCCTACCCCATGATCAACAACGTTGAAAACAGGACGGGCCCATTACACGAAATGGACCGGAACCATCGACAGATTGCTTAAGAACGTGCGTGGCAGTGAAATGACAAAGAGCTTCGATGACATTTCCACATGGAGGGTAATAAGGTTACCCTCCCACAAATTATGCACATCATCGCTAGTATGCCATGGAAGCAACTTATCATAAACACACATAACTAAAGAGCTCAACACTAGAGACTTCACTCCAAGCCAAAAAGTGCCTAAGACCATAACAAAAGTCAACCTACTATATGCGCACGCGGAAGTAAGTATTGATATAAGGTCAATACCGGTGCTTCGCCCAAAAGCACCAATTCGACACGGCTAGTTTCACACATTTGTCACTCCATATGGTTCACGGTGAATTATAAGAAAACTTCCCTCGGGTAATGGGTCGTGAACAAAATATTTTGCTCATATAAACTTAGTGAAACGTACAGAATTATCACAAGGAATCCTATGTAATGAGACACTGCTTTAACTAAAAAACAATCAGCTTAGAACATGGATTACAGAAGCTTCAGTGCTCTCTTTCCATTAACAGCTATACTACTAGTTTACATCTGACCTGCTTTGGGCTTGATGCTAAAGAGAATGCACAACACTAGTTTAGAATTGCTGCGTGTACAGTTTTATTGTACAACTTAAACATTTTTGTTAAGAAGGCATTTCCATAATTACTTTAAACAGCGTCACCCAGCGAACCAGCAGGCCTTCCGGAGCCCTTCTTGTATACCATGAGATGCGAAGTACAGTGGTGCTCGTCTCGAAGGTTCACCGTGAGGCAAGCATGTGAAGGCTGGACAGTAAACAAACAAACACCAGTACGTGAAAACTTTTCGATGTCAATGGATGTAACAAGACAACCTTGCTGATTCTTTAAAAAAAAACCGATCATCTATATTCCAGTATACCTGGATATTTACGACACAAATGGATTAATCAAGCAACTGAATATGATTTGGGAAACAGACCGTTTTCAAAACCATATTTCGTTGCTTGAGATCTTATTACCTGGATGTTTAACCTTCATCGACGTGCGATGTATTCTTTTGCATGTAATTATGTAGTAGAATAGGAAAATTATAGTTGTTTCTTCAAAGATATTTATATCTTTGTAGGGTTAACAGGCCGTTTGTTCTTATGACATCAATGATATAAAGATAGTCCAATCTTGTGCCTCTTAATTGCCCTTTATTCATTAGCTAGCGTCAGGAAATTAGATATCAAAACTATGAATTATGAGACGAAATACACATGACTTGCATACAATAAATGTTATTGGTATGGGTACCGTAATTTCCCCCAGGCTAAGCTTTTAACTTTCCATGAACAAGTACAAGTTCTAATCACCAAGTAACGATTCACGTCTCGGGAGACTAAACCAGGCCCTCAGCATGGGTAAAACGTGTGCCTTTATTCCTGACTTAATTGTTTTTAATCGTCACCTTCCAAAGTGCACAATCCGTGGGTTTTCCCTCAGGAACTTGCGATGCATTGAATCCCAATCACCAGGGACCTGTTGAAAATGTGCATTGTATACCGACAGCAGTGATCAGCATCCCATTATTTGGGACTAAATTGATAAAGTTTGGTTTGAACTTCATAAATAATGATTTATCTATCTATTATTTCACATTTTTAGCAAAACTGCAAGGTACAAAATTGGCAGGTGATAGACTAAATCATCAGGACATCACATCGAGTTACAATCGTAAAACATTAAAAAACGAAAATTATTTAATTATTAAAAAAACTATCAAATCAAATACCATATCTCTTTCAGGCTGCTTATTATGTCAATCACATTGCAAAGGCAACCCCTCGAAACTTTTCTTGATCATGATATTGGATGTCGGTATTTCGATGTCCATTATTTGGATAGTGAATACCACCTCGCAGCATGATGTTACTAAATATCAGGTATTTGTCCTTCATCGAGCTATTTCACATTCTTTACTAATTGACCTGCCAAGATAAACCCAATTTATGCCATAGCCATGCAACACCAGAGCAAAGTGTCAATTATGTCCAGTTTAGGGTTTGCAATAATAGGAGAAGCAGTCTCTCGTCTCGTTAGACAATTGACAGTAGTATTGGTATGAGATCTCCTGTAACTGTTGGGGAAATCAAAGGTAAAAGGTGGTATCTCACTGCACTTGGGGCACCGGTGCGACACAGCGGGATTCGAAATTACTCAACGAATTTCATGATCAGAGATAAAGAAGGAAGGTTCCTACGTTTTGTGTACTTTGTTGTCTTCCAAGTCATACCTTTACATATTACGCAATATCTAAATCATAAAAATCGGAGAATATAACATAGCAGTGAACAAACCCCGCAGTGTCGCATCATCGCCCCAAGTGCAGTAAGATACCACCTTATTAGATCTCCTGGAACTACCGAGGAAATCAAACGTAACTCACAGCGGACGATGCCCTTTCTCGGGGATCTACTCTTGGCACAATCAGAGATGTCTGCCAGACACAAGTAGACTAAGGGCCGGAGGGCGCCCTTCCGAGAATGGCAAATGAAGCCATTGTGGAGCCAAAGTTGATCCGTGCAGTTTGTCACTGTTCGGTGCCAGGGGAACGCGCATATCGCACATGGGCATCATCCAAGTCCTCAGAATTGTGCTGCTGCGATGATAGAAGGTCGTTGTGAAGTTAAACATGAGATGTAATGATCCATATCGTCTGACCCGTCTACCATAATGTCATCGGTAGAGGATGAGTCATCTATCTGTAAGATGAACGACCATGCGGTAGGCAGATTTCAAGTCGTATGTCACGAATGGTTAAAGAATTATGGAAATTTCAGATATTCGGTTAAAATCTGACCTGCTGACATAATGTCGTCGAGAGAGGATAAGTCAAAATACACGTCTAGCGGATGTAGCATAGCCGCCAGGCAGTCCTGAAATATGGGGTGGGGGGTGGGGTGGTAGGAAACATACGAGATGTTTTAGCTCTGTAGTATCTTCTGGTGTAAGTCAAGAATAACTCCTTGGTCACTTGGTCGTGACCTTAGCCTCGGGTCATTTCAACTTTAGAAGGATCATAGAAAGTTATTTGTATGCGCCTTAAATAATGTACGTTAATAGAGTACATTTTTTTTTTACTCAAAAAGATGAAAACAAATAGATTCCATGTGGTACAGTCATAGCAATATATCAGGATATCGGTAATGTGTTATGTAACATTAGATATTTGCAATGATAAAGGGAAACTGATGCATCGCCAGAGGATTTAATGATAATGATAAACGGGGACGACGATTACCAATTTCCGGAAATACATTTCGTTGCAATCCGTTACGATGTCTTTAAGGCATTCTCTGACTCTCAAGTAAGTGAACATATGTCATCAATCATGCAGCCTAGTCTGTAATTGTGTCTGATTAGCTATCTTTTCTACATAGCGAAAGATTGAAAAATTATCCAATTCAACTTCATATACTAGAATATGCTTCCTAGATATAGGAGATATTTCATGAGTGCACAGCTGAAATAATTGGTTGATTTTGAATTATTATTTTAAGCTTTTCATCGCAGTTTGATCAGAAAAATTTTCACACACTTTCCCGAGGGACTCATTTGCCTTGTCTCATATACATCATATACAAGATCAAGATGAATGTCACATCCCCATGCTAAATTGTTGACTTAAGCTCTTTCAGTGAAATAAACTAGATAGATTTCCAGAGTCTTGAGTTATGCCCTTCCTCGGTGCTATATAACTAGACGACTAGAGGGACGAACGACATGACTCTTTATTACTCCATATTCTCTCGAACGGCATTTAGTGACATAAACTAGTGTGAGAGCTTTACTCATCGGATGAATTATGTGGTACCGTATAGGTGATTAAGGGAGCATCTTTTTGTACTACTCTCTAATGTTTTCAGGACTTTAAGTACAGGAGCCAAGACCTGAAAAATGATTTCGTTCAACCCAACTTACAGAAAAGGTTTGACTTGATATTTTGGTAGAGGGGGTCCATTTGCATCACACCTAATGATTTTTTTGCTCAAATTGTGGTATCAAGCTCCAGCTAGCGCTGGTTACATTATTTTTCTAGGTTGCAGAATGAGTGTTAGTCCTAGCCAAATGTTTGTCTCACATGCAGTAGATACTTTCGAAGCTAGGAGAAGAAAACTTACGCATTTGTACAGCGCATCGCCACCTCCGAAAAATAACATCATCATACACTTATTACATTCAGATTCCTTCATTCACAGTACATTCTGGGCACATTACATCATCTCATCTACAAACACCCCGGCTTATTCCACTCCACTTTTTACTGTGTATGAACTGTACTTATCATTGTATTGTATGTTTTATATTCATACACCAATTGTCATGTGATCTGGGCCAAGTGCCTGAAATAAAGCAGAAATTAAAAACAAACTGCAACTTTCGTCTCAACCCGCTGAGATTGGTTCGATTTTTTCCTCCGGCGACCTCCATTAACCACAGAGCCCCCGGGGCCACTTGTTTGCGCGGTAGGTTCAATCAAGTCATTACCAACAGCGCTCAGACGAAGAAACAAGGGATCCGTAATGAACCTTAATGAATTTAGCCTAGAGAGCATTTGATTTATAGCCTTCTTTTCTTCAATTCATCCAGTCTTGTATGACTGTGTCGGTGGCATTTTCGGTATAGCCAGATGTGCTTGAATAGTTGATATGCTCGGAAAGAGATTACATGAACCGTGCAAAAAAATATCTTATCTTGCCTTGTTAAAATCCTTTCAAGTAAGTTTTGTTGTAATGATTTTATAAAGTTTGGTTGCCAGAACAAGTACTACCGACTGGAAACTGACTTTTTTTTCTAAGTTTTCGAACTTGATACCAGAATTTGCTCACATTGCTGTTGACAAAGAAGTTCTTCATGTCGTATTCAACATACCCATCTCTTGGGAAATAGTATCACAATGAGTTAGAACGAACTGCAAGTCAATTTCATTGTCCATGTCCCGCTACAAAATTGTATGATGGGGCACGCCCTCTCTCATTCATGCAACAATTGGTCTTCCAATATTACGTAATGGGCGGTCAGGGGCTATTAATCACTCTATGAGACCGTTGATTGTTTTATGAAGTGCAGAGAGGTGGAAATGTCGACAGAATTGCCATCACATTCCCTGAGGACATCTATCTCTTCCACTGTTCCTAAATCACAGTAAGAGTGTCAAATTGCGTCGCAATCCAATTGCTGGCCAATGTAACGCACAATAGAGGCAATAGTCACTAATCTCAAGTGTGAAATGAGGTCCTGGGACCCTGTTAATAGCAAAAATCTAATTGGAGAGAGAGCGGGTTGCATGGAATGACATCAGTACATTTTTTGCTTACGTTAGATCATGGTATGTTACCACCACTTCACGTTAAGTGAGGACAAATCAACAAGTCAATGAGCACATTTAAGACTTTTCAAAACCTGCATCAAAAGACACATAGAAATGGTAGTTTGAAGACGATTCACCAATATTGTGAACTAGGCATTGACTAATGTTCTTCGTGTTGAGTATCAGTAAGCCATTCGCCGCGTGGGGCGGTATTAATGGATAAACTTCCTTAGGAGTCCATTTCTTGTTATTTTGTATTAAAAGATTGAGAGGGAATACGTTCCAAAGTGTGTCAAAATAGTAAAACTTCACCGAAGAAGGATACTGTGATAGTCTACATTGGTCACTGGAAATTACTTTCGCATTGAGGTCACCTGAGTGGCGCCGAATGGCAGCTCGCTCCAGACACTGGCGACAGTCGTATTGAGGTCACCTGGGTGGCGCCGAACCCTTGCGATTTAGCCCCGTCTATTGTAAGCTCCTTGCAATTCAGCCCCTGGCTGCGAAGAGGGAGTAGTCGGCCCAGCCAATTACCAATGAAATGTAGTAAAAATTGGCCCAATAGATATTATGTAACATGCCAGAGGAGTTTTTGCCCTGGGAGTACGTACAGCATACAACATAGGGATTATAACTGATCCGCCAAGTTGTATTAGTTTTTCTAGCGACCTATGGAGTTTGGTAGAGGCTCTAGAACTTGTACAATTCCCATGGAAGAGCTGTAACCCTCCAGGTCAAACAACTCTCCAACACAGATCTAAGTCCTGACTCCTACTTCCTACTCAAAGATCAGAGGCACTTGCCAATTATCTGTATCTAACTATATGTATATCTAACTAACAATGAATAACATGACGATATTGGTTTAATTTTAACTGATTGACTAGACCTCAGTCGAGGTGAAGGACACAGAGATTGGGATGTAGATACTACTGTTCTGGATCGATGGAAACCTTGCCCCTGCTACCATCGGAATATCCAGAGACAAAAGGTTATGTTATGATGGAAAACATAATTCCAAAAAACTTCCGTATACATGTATTGTCAATATTATACATCCACGAGGAGAAATCGAAGTAAATAAGCTGCATATCGTGAATTTATTTTATTGGCATTTGCCTCACATTTTACTTAAGCTAATACCGACTCGTGAAAACAGGAATATGAGATTCTATCCTAAACTAGTAATACATTTCTTAATGGATTCATTACCTTTCAGCCGTATAACTCCTACGCTTCCCGTGTGATGAATTAAAAGTAGTTTTTGATCGCATGCTGGTAATGAAGTAAGTAACGATATTCTATTTTTGCCGATACAGCTAACTAGTCCAGCCCCCTAAAACCGCGGCCTGTGCAGCTTTGCAGCCCGTGGTGCCTCATGGGAAATAAGTTCGATATTTGAATACCTGACCAGAGGGGTCAAGGGAATCATGGAAGCCTGATTGCTTTGCAGTTGTGCTGAAAGACATCGGGATTAACGGATCAGGTGGGTAGGCAACCCCACTGCGATCCACGCCGTGGAAAAACTTCATGTCAGCGAGAGGATTTAGCTCCACTGATGTGCCACCAGTTGAGTAAACCCTCCTGCTTGGTGTCCGTACAGGTGCACTCTCACCACACTTGTGTCAAGCTTGCGTCACTGTGGGGTCCGAAATATACTCAACGATTTTCAGAGATAAAGAATGAATTTTCTTACTTTTTGTGTATTTTGTCGTTTTCTAAGTCATACTTTTGCTTATTGCGCAATATCTAGACTATAAAGAAATCGGAGAAAATAACCAAACTTTGACGCAGTGAACGAACCCCACAGTGACGCAAGCTTGACGCCAGTGCGGTGAGAGTGCAGCCTACCAGGAATACTCTGGACAATGTCAGAGTTTATCGAATGCCACGTCTGCGATGCGGAAGGGAACTTTAGAGTCGATACGATTTATCGAAAGGAAGTGATGCGTTGTAATTCTTTAGCACGGGAAGAGCTTACCATTTCCTCTCTATGCGATCAAAAGGTACACGTTCTGAATAATAATAAAAGTAAACCACTCCCACAACAGGAGAGGTTCAACTGTTGCATTGATGCCCGTGATCAGAGAAGTTCAAATTCAAGGTATAAAGAGACAAGAAGTTCAAGGAGACACTTATTTGGACAGAGATAAAAACATTTCAAAGTCACAAGGGCACACTACATGTATGTTGAACACAATTTGTATAATCATTAGAACCGTTACACCGTGGGCATTTGCTGTTACAACCGAAATGCCCAAGACATCGATGATTTCCGGTCATGATGGTCGTTTCCTTAGACTTTGCAATGTCCAGTAACGACGATGTTGGACTTATCGAATGCCGATGCGGACTTGCTGATGAAAGTCATCACGGTACAAAATACACTCATCTAAAACTCCAGCCTGTAAGTGCCTGACTTACATCATGATTAGTTGTATCGCCAAACGCAAAGGAAAACGGTTTTACTCCAGTCGACACAATTACGGTGCTGTTGCACACTAACGTGGACAGAGACATTCTTATCAGAATTGCCGAAGACAGCCAGGCGCCTAGGCTATCGATTACCAAGAAGAAGAAGTCGATTTCCTTACAAGCACTCAGTGGTTCAGGAATAGACGGATTGTAGATTGTTCCTGCTCTCGTTCGCATCGATGTCTGATCGAATGTTACGGCGTTACATGAAGTCGGGTGCTGCAAACTTTACAAACATCGTAAGTCTAGGCATGATCGTCAAAACATCATAGTAGACGCCAGTTTTCAGCGCAGAAAATTGGCCGCCGGCGTCACAAGTTATTTCATATCGTGTGTCCTTGGCGTATCAAATTGTTATATACAGACAATAAGTGATCGGTACGATGAAATCATGATTTTGCATTTATTGACATGACGGCCTAACAAGCTATTGGCAATTGTATATGAAAATGCCGAGGTTTGATCAAAAGTATTTAATTCATCACAAGAAGGTGGAGGTCTCAAACTGTGTTCGAGTTATGTCAGTATTCATAATCTTTTATTACAATGCTCTCAAAATGGCTAAAAAATAGACGGCTGATGAATTAAATTTTCAAATCTTAAGGCATCTGTGTGATAACAATGATTACAATGTTTAAGGCATTGTACAACTACAAACACTACAAAATAGAAAGCCCGATAAAACACCTAAATAACGTCAAAAACAATGGGAGCCTAACCTCTGCTTGGAGAGTAATTGTACCAACTAAAATCAGACAGCAAGGTAGACGATAAGGAACGTCCCTGTGGCTGGCAGATGAGTTCTCCTGCACAATTGATACCTTCCCTACCCACAGTACTACGTCTGACAACAGAATGTAGACACACAGTCTAAACTAGAACCGACGGTGGAACAAATCATTGTTTATTGACCCTCAGAGGTCAATTCGGCACCCACAATCACGTTCTTCAAGTTGTGGTGATTCCCCGAAGCCCCGTGCCAATGGAAGCCGGATTGACCCCGAGGTCAGGCGGGCTATAACCACAGCTCCCTCCCTCCATCAGTCCCCACGATAAAGTCGCATCCGCCGATCCCTCTCGTTTATCAATGCCGACAGGCCGACTCGGAGCCCCCTGAATCAATCTGTAATCATTACCTGGCGGGTCGTCTTGTAATCCCCGGTACCTATAGAGTTACGAGGTGGTCTGGTGTGCTGCAAACCGAGCTAAACTTGGAAGGTGGTGGGTACAAAGTTTCCTTCCCTGAACTAACGAGGTAGGATTTTGACCTGTGTGCTTACATTGCAAACTAGCACATGGTACTAACAAATACATTATGGATAAGCCATGGATTTGAGGATTACGTTTATTGTAGTGTAAAGAAGAGGGTATCAACTATTAGGCGCTGCGTTTGAGTTTGTAAACACTTTTACAGCAGTTAGGTTGCTACTTGACCATTTTGCAGAAGTACTGAAGCACCGAGAAGTTTGCAAATGAGTGCTCTTTACAAAATCCAGTAAATCGTGAACCCTCTTTTAAGCTCATTGTTTTTGATAAGATATGAAAGATGTTTGTGATAAATGTTTGTGGTCTTTTCACTTTTATACTAAATAATGTCGGCACGTATTGTATCAAACTTACTTTTGTCAATGTTGCATTTTGTTTCCATATTTGCCTTGAATCACTAAACCATAGACTATGAGTTTTGTGTGCTTTTTACTTATACAGAGTGTATGTTCATGTGCTTGCTGTGCTTATCGACAAATCTGCATAGATTTTTGGCTAGGTCCGTTATGCCAATCATGCTCTGATTGATTTTCAAATCCCCATTGCTAAGCACACGGTGTATAAAAACGTACCCTGCATAAGTACGTCGGACATCATTTACCATGTTAATTATGAGATCGTCAATACCTGAAATGCAGGCCAAAAGCACCCAGCCAATAGCTAATCGACCATGTTGTAGCCCATGTCGATAAGGTCAAAGAGAGTTAATGTTGGGTGAAGTCGCCGTTTAACATGACAACATAGATCGACATATCACTTTGGCCATTCATTTATTAACGGTGCTTTTTGTCTCTTTCTATGCATTGTCAAAAAATTCCGTCTCAAAAACCATATGATTGTTTATAAGCCTTTGCGTAAAAAAACAGAGAAGAAAATTACCAGGTGCCCCAATGACGAATATACACAAGATACAGATGAATTACAAACTTTCTCAACCGCGACGGTGGCATCTATAGATTATCGTGTAATACTATTTTGGACACATAAAAATAACTGTGATATGGAAATACTGTTAATATCGAGCAGATGCCTCATCCCTCTACGAGGCATAACATATTATGATCATTTGTTATATGGGATTTTCCTAAACCAATTTCCTCTAAATATCGACGCCATTAATCAACAGTATGTTTGCTATCGTTTTCAAAATCTCCAGAACGAACTGAAGTTATGAGAAGAATTTCAAGAAAGCGACTGTGTCCGTTCACCATGCTTTGAGCTTTTGTCACATTCCACGGGCGTTATCAGCAGGTGGTGCAGCTTGTAATTCGGCCAACATTCAATAAAGTCCCATGAGGTATGACCCTGGACATTGCCAGATAGCCGACAGCTGTCTTCCTGGCCATCACGCCTCTAGTTGAGGTCAATGTCACATCCCAAGCAAGAAAAATGCAATGTTATCTCTCCTCGCATATTTGGCAAGAAGCTCAAAAGGTCGTGTTACACATTGCTAAGGTATTATAGTCTTGTGCATTGGGACTCTTTGGAGAGCTAGATCCTTGTGACGGCGGCAGGCAGTCGACCATGTAGTTTACAAAGCTTAACAAAAAACCGATGATAGGTTGCTTCCGTGAAAGTTTTGTAAATTGCTTGACAAAAACATACCACAACCATGTCCATTTCACTTGGGATCCTTAGATCTCTCTCATGCACATGTCATCCTCGAGTTCCTGACTTTGTCAATGCGCAAACGCTCACTTCCTGCCAGCCTGTCAAAGAAATTTGTTGGCAGGCAACATCCACATTTACATACTGCCAGTCTACAGCCACGGCTGCAGCTCAGCTCGGGAACAAACTTGGACCCGGGCCAGTTGGAACAAACGTAAAACTCAACAAGATAAGCAGACAAATGGGCCTTTTTTGTGGAGATAACAAATCTATTCAGTGTGGAAGGAAACACAATATACACTTTTAAAACCAGTGAGTAGAAACATTGGCTATCACTGCAGGGATATTGAGATGTATGCTAAGTTCCCAAGAGGCTCAATCCTCGAGTAAAATGATTTATGCTGAAGGGATCATAGACTTTCCCTGTCAACTGAATTGAGCCACTCTCTTCAATTTCAAAAAGACATTTGCATGGATCTTCGTTTCCACTGCTTGTTTGAATGGCTCAGTGCAGTCAATGTTATAGATTTCTGTTAGACATAACCGCGATACTACTGCCGGGCGACCGATTCCGCTTAGCCATTGGGTTCTGCATTGATCTCTTTGTAAGATCATAAATCTTACCACAATAACCTTGATATTTCATTTGGATCACTTAGTATTGCAGTTTGTCACTTACAGAGATGACTAAAACGTTCAAACACGCAAGTACTCCTCGTGCATGAACTCCTCATTAGACCAATGGGACAGGGCAGCTTCTATTTGTCGTCATATGTTCGAATTCCTGAGGGCGAACGTAACTGAAGGCAGGTCATGTATCAAATACGGAAAATGCAATATTTTACTATCAACTAATCCCTTTAAACAGTTATGAATTTAAAAAAAAAACATGAAGAAAAATAGTGACTCATCCAGCAATGATACGGACATGTACAGGCGTAGATGTTGACGAATGAGTGGGCCGATATCCTGGCAAAGGCAAAGCTAAACAAAGAATAAGTATCAGCTACAAACGTATATACCTGGTCTTCTTCAATAGCTCAACTATCATAGACAATCTTTATTGACACGACAAAAATACAGCGACTTTCGTAAGGTCTACATGTATGACACTACTTACAGTACAACTAAACACACATATATGGATATCTATAGGTATGGATACATTAACATAAAGGGTCTAGCATGTCATTTACACTATTGGTTCTACGGTATAAACAATCGTGGATATATTTACCTACTTGTACACAGTGAGGATTATCGCCTCCCAGAATGTAGTTAAATTTATCTATCTATCAGAGAGTAGAAAAGTCTTTAGAGCAAGCGGAAAGTAATGTGAACAGCTCTGTGCGTTTATCATTATATCGAGAACAATCCATAACAAAGTGACGTTCGTCTTCGATCTTATTTGGTCAGAATGGACAAAACCTCTGGTCACATAACCGTAGCATTCACGAACAAAAAAATGGTGGACTTACCACGGAAAGTTTGAAAGACCACTGTGACGGTTTCAGGCTCCGTCACCTCGCACCTTACCACAGACCGACATAGATGGATGGGGGTGTCTATAGGAGACCAACGGCCTTGCAGACAAGAAAATACCCCGACGGGTTGGTTTAGTTAGAAAGGCCCTTAGCAATTTCCTCCTTGCACAATCTGACAGCTACCTTGTGACAGGACTTGCGGCTACGCGAGATACAGAACTCATCCTCCAAGGATATGCAAATACAAAATGATAATATCTCGTATCATTTATCATTAAATAACCCCTTTCAACTCAGCTTTCGGGCATGAGTTTGCCATCAAATGTTTATGAACATTATTACACTGCTGGAATCGAGTTCAATGATGCGACACTCAACGTTTTAGAAAAAATGTTGCAAAGTAACTACAATACTGGGCTGCATTCAATTTTAACATTTAGGCATGCCTCTCCGGCGTATAGTGACTTAGATTTGTTTAGAAATGAGACTGCACCAGAATCGATAGATCCAGACTATGCACATCGATCGTTGGCTGCCCTTGTATAGTCTGGGCTGGGGTGCGACCATCCGCAATACTGATACGCTGGGATAAAACAAGAGCAACAAGCTCTAATAGATACATGACTTCCGAGGCGATATGCATGAGTCTACAGCTGTTTAGTTATTCGGGCTCGTCCGTATGTTCAATGAGCATAACACAAGTCTTAGATTCACGGAATTAAAGTGAAGTCACTGAATTAATAGAAGATGAGACTTCTGGGTTGTCAATACCACTCTATTTGTATAGATTATCGAAGTCCAGAGCAATGAAAGAGTTCCATATAACATACCCACTATGACCGATCGACATTTCTGCACGTTTGACTTGACATACGTATAAAAGCTCTGATGTACAGGACATTCATGCTTAGAGATACCATCTGTACCTTTTAAAACATGATGCGTAGTTGGAAAAGTGGTTGCATATACATTTGACTGTTTTCCATGCCAGTGTGTCCAAAACTGGCCTCTGCTTTTTCCGTATCTAACCTCTCGCCTTTTGACTCTCCCGTCACAGTGGTTTGACGTATGTGCTATAGGGGAGAGATGACATCCCCAATCTTGTGGGAGTGCACCCTATTAACTTCCCCGTGGCCCCGTCACCAGGGGAGGAATTACGCCTGAGCGAGGTTGTTTGAACTTGACAAATTTTCTGCGAAGGTGTCTTTGATCTGGATTAGAGCGGAAACACAGTGCTTAAGTGCCTGGCAGCTATGTCTTGGTATTACCCAGGGAGTTCGGGGTTTCTATTTATCACGACCAACGCCTGAAGCCTACTAGACTCTTCGGAAACTTCGGTCTCGTGGTATGTTATCTACGGTTGGAAAACTTTTGCTGCGTGTGTGGCGATCACAATTCTATCAAATCAAATCTGTATAGAATTCAGATTTTGTAAGATAATGCGTGTCTCAAGGTATGGGATATTGTAAAAGTGACTTGAATTTACAATTGTGATATGGCAGCCTGCTATAGCTGTATGTCGTCATCACCATTGGAGAGGTAATGTGTCTATAAGCCGTGCAACATTTGATTGCTATAGTTTCGTTTTTCATCAGCAGAAGGTTAGGCCTTCATAAAGGTTTGCCAATGCTATCGTCTTCATACGTGACAGTATAAACATAGCATAACGGGTCGACGGTAAAAATGAATGATCAATCACTAGCCCTAATAAAATAAAACAAGATCCCGTTTAGAGCTCTGCTATCATGAGACAGATACACATTCATGTTCTTGCAATAAACATACTTTTTATCCTACAATCCTTTATATCTTATAGAAATGCACGCACCATGGTTTTCTCTGTAGAAACATGTAATAAAAGACATAACAATGGGTGATGATAATACATCAATACAGAGCGTAGTAAAAGCTCTTACACATTGTTTGATGACTAACTTCCTGTTTCTATAAAGTAGAAGATGTGAATCTATCTAACAAAGCTAAGGCAAAAGGCTTTTCTGAAAGTAACAGTATTTCATTGGACCTTTACAATGTATCATCGCAAATTCGAATGTAGTGAATAGTGTAAAACCTGTATGATGTCACATTGCACTTGCGGGCCCAGTAGCACAAAGTAATCTGATTCAGTGTTGTTACCGTTTAAAGGAATTAGCATATGAACTAGTATGAAATTCTAAATCATGATTTGTGTTTTGGTTCTTTCGAATCTGTACATGTAATATTTTGTTTCTATTAAAGTTAAGTGTTTATATATTTTTGGAATATGAAATGTGCTGATAGATGTCAGAACAGAACAGAACCTGCACACAGAGCATGTTAAAACTTTGCCATTTATACAATTTTCTTTTGCTCATCTTTTAAGAATTGTGACGCAATGTCTTGAAAAAATACGGAAAAAAACTTGCTGCCAAGAACCATTTCTGTATCTAGTTTAGAACAGTTGTTGAGCGTTGTGCTGCCGCCGAGCCTTGCGTGAAAAAAGACCCGTCGAGCGTTGTAGTCCCGTCGAGCTTAACATTAAAGAAGATTCTATTTTCTAACAGTCTAAAACTTCGTTAAATTAGAATCATTGCAGATGGTTAAAGTGATTGATGGATTTGGCATTTTCTACAATATCGCACAAGCCGTTTATAGGTTCGAAATAACAGCATCGGACAAGTTGATTGGACCAGGTGTGTTCACATCAAAGATGGCAATAAACGTCATTATCAGCGCATTACGCAGGTGGCACATCTTGCACCAGGATCGTAAAAACGTCCGGGCTGTCATCGCGCGAAGAAAATGATAGCAATTGATCCGCTCCCTGCTGTAGACACCCAAATTGGTAGAGCTGTTATTTGTCCTTAAGTAGAGATGACATTTTTGACGCGTGACGAAGATGTAGCAGAGGAGATGCGTGCATGACGTCCATGTGACGTTACGTCTTCGTGATATCCCCTTTGACACTAGCGACTGTGACCCCGCTGTGACCGCCCAACGATCAAAGATTTAACAAAGCATGCGCGCATACCATGAATCCGCTTATTTTCATTTAATTTCATCTATTTAGCCATGGAAAAACATGTCATCACTAGTGCGGTTTTCTTGGATAAACGATTTCGACGTCTCGAGTGTCTTTTTGTCCTTTGAATCATACGTTCGCATCCAACTTTGTAACACGAATCCAATTTTGGTCGCTGTTCGGTCGTTCAGCTGTATGAATTTCACTTATTGTCATTTAGTTTTATCCATTTATCCACGGACAACGATGTCATCACGTGTAAGGTTTTCATAGATAAATGACGATTTTGTTTCACGTCTCTAGTGTTTCTTTGTCTTTTAAATCATACGTTTACATCATATTCAAATTATATAAAAACAAGTGTCACACGAATCCAATTTTGGTCGCTGCACGGTTGCTCAGTAATCACCGTCTGGTGGAGAGGACCCGCGAGGAAGGAATCATTGATCTTGCCTCCATCACTCTGATAACGGGAGTCTATAGCACTCCTTTTTCATCAATCTCAGGATGAACGTGTCAGAAATAAAATATGGACAGGATCTGTCATGTATAAAGATGACGATGATATGAGGGAAGTGATAGAATAGGTGGATTACGAAAAGAATAACACAAAAAGTCTAGTGTTGATAAGAATACATGAGTGAAGGAACTATGCCATTCTATTGGTGAGATGTGGACAATGATAGAACAGCTGGATTGAGAAAAGAATAACACAAAGCGTCTTGTGTTGATAAGAATAAATGAATGAAGGGGCTATGCCATTCAACAATGAAAGGCACCCCATATTTTGCTCTGTTAATCAATGCTAGCCTGTATAAAGAATGAGTTTTTGTTACATTTTGCTGAATGAGGTGCATTTACAAAGACCAACTACGATCACTGGTAAGATTCCAGCGAAATTGTTAATATTTACGCCCATATCTACGGGACCAACAAGAAGCGTGAACGTATGGTCTTCTTTATCTAAGCGCAAATGTTAGAAATAATAGTCGTAAGCAAATTATTTCTTACAGAAGTTTCTTCTACTTTACCAGGCGTGCCTCAAGCTGCAAAGACTTAACGCAAATGGCAAGTTGCAGCGAAGATATATCAAGGCAAATGTCACGTTCCACCTGATTTAACCAACACCTTAACGGCGCTATTGCCGAAATATCGTAATTCTGTGAAACTATTGCACGGCACCAGGCAGACACGTGATGGAACATGTCACCATGGGGCAGTAGGTCACCTCGCGCCCTTAATTGTGTACAGGTGTTGGTTGGTGGCACTCGCGATAACCGCAATTACCCGCAACATTAACCTAAAGGTATGGCCGGCGTTAAACGCGCAATAAACACGTCAAAGTGACGTCCTATGAGACAAATACGGTGGTATAGTTATGCCCCTTGATTTGGTTACAGTAAGGCCTAGGTCACCTTTCCAAACCGGGGCCCGGCCATGGATGCCTTGAGAAACGAAAATTTAAAATGCATACCTAGAAATATAAACAAATCATGTCCATGAATCTTATTTTGATATTTTGAATTTTTTTTGTATTTTGATGTCTTTAATACCATTCTTTTCGCTCCCGAAAGCCGGACGCCGGTTTGGAAATGTGACCTAAACCTATCTGAGGGATCCTAGGTACCAAACGTCTATGAGTAGATGAGTGATGAAAAAAACAAACCTTGTCTCCGTAAAAGTTAAATGTAAAGCATATTGATATGTATGGCTACCGTTTAACGCAAAATAAACATGTCAACTTCGACGTTTAATGAGACTTATATGGAATCCATGCCCCTTGCTTTGTCAATTGCAATATGAGGGATCTGTAGATTCCTTTTCCTAGATACAAAATGTCTAGCAGTAGATGGGTGCTGAAAAAGTTGTCTCCGTAAGTGTAATGTAGCAGGAAAACCATTTAGATATACGGTGCGGCAGACTCTTGGCTACTTCAACATGGACGATGCATTCCTTACACAGAAGTCGATCTACCCTCAAACTAGCGTTTTGATCAAAGTTGTCCAAACAGATTTCCATAGCATGTTTACATGCCGCCCGGGGTTAGCATTAAGCACTCTACCAAGTTGAAAATCAATTGCCCATTGGCCTTCGGCGCGTATACAGACACCCGTCTGCCCATTTCTATGCTAATGCTGACCTTTCACGGGGCACCTGGGCTAATGGGGGTTTCTCGTGTATCGGTTCCAACTCTGCGTCCTTTACCGTTCCAGGAAAAAGCCACGGGTAAGAAGAAATGCCATCGGCGGCAGAGCGGGCAGGATCATCTTACCTTATCACCAGACGGCAGGGGCGGTAATGTAACCTTACGGGTGGTCATTAACACAACTGTTTCAAGACTTCGCAACTTTAAAGGTGTTGGATTGTTGTTGAAATGTTCTCAGGAATCGTATCTGACCATCTGTCAATCTCTTCTTTGGCTGGAAATGCATCGGTTGAGCTGTCTGTAGGCAAATATGAAGTCCTACAAGCATAAGTCACTTTGGTAACGACATCGAAGTTGAAGGACGCATCCTATACACCTTTCTCACGCGGCGGCCATGATAGATCGAAGAAGAGGTCAATGAGGCAAACAGACAAAACTTGTTTCTAAAATCAGGTCCCATTTAGTTTTCCCCCAAACCACACAAATTTTCATGATATAGGATAGAATAATAAATATTACAAGAAGTGTTATGCACCGAAAGATGTAGCAATTTAGAGTAGTGTAGACTGACCCCATAGTCCCTTAAGAGATGCAAAATAAAAACATAATAATGCAAATTTTTAACGAATTTGCAGCCATTCACTTATTGGTCGATTTCCTAATTGGCAGGCTACCATTGGTCCAACTGCTAATTATGATGGACAGACTTTTGTTTGCCACATTGAACTCGTTTTAGATCTATCATGGCCGCCGCGTGAGAAAGGTGTATATAGAGAATCAACGACAAACTTTAGTACCAGACAAATGGAAGAATGCAGCATATCATTTGTTTGTCCCCGAACAAAGAGAATGAGCTCACCGACTTTTCGGGCAGAATCAGACCAGAATCTCGTATTAGGACAACCGACCCGATTTCTCACTAATCACGTGACCTATCGGAAATGCTATGTGATTCATCCAGCCAAAGGTGATCGAAAGTACTCTACATGCGGAGGACGGATGGAAAGATTGTCATCTTCTTCTGATTAGCCCCGCATCCTGACAGTCAGTCCATCCAATTGACATTGTGTGGCCGGCTGTCTATATATAGAACGGTGTAAACCAGGAAGGTGGATAGGTCGGCAGTTAGAAGAAGGTCCCAATCTTACCATCATGGAAACCTCTACAGGTAGTTGGAAGTCGGTCCACTGTTACAGATGACCTTAATCCCGCTTGCACATAATTCATACTCATCATCATACTTCATGGGTATTATTGGTAGTTGATAATGTTGTCTCTGTCATGTCACCGTTTTCTTGCCTGGACAGGGTTTTATCCCTGTAATTTTACATACCGATGCTAAGGTTTATAACTATTAAGTACTGGAATCATACATAAAAGTATATGTTGCGAAGTAACAAATGCATTCAGAACACTCACAACAACATATGAATATTTGTAAAGATAAGAAAATTAGAAGATTTTACAGATACAAAATTTAACATGTCTGGCAAAAGACAAAATACAAAAAAAGAACTCACCTATTCTTTATCCTTATCCGACCACTTCTATCGTCCCGGGCTGTGGTTTGTCTGGCAGACCAAGCCTGTTGACATCAGAACACTCTTGCATAAATAAACATCTGCTGATCTGCATATCTATAAACACACAAATATCAGTAGATTTAAGAATATAACATCAGCTGTATAGATACAGAAGCATCAGAACATTCCATCAGAACATTCACAAGTACAGAAAAAAAATTCTCACCTTGTACACTATCGATGTCTTCGAGTGTAATTTCCGGTTTTCTGTGAAACTGTGGCCTGGTATCCTTTCCTATTGCAGCTGCCAGGTTTCTTGGAATGTATTCTACGACTCATGCACCACATAACACTACAAATATATTGATGAATTACTTAGCTTTACACTGTGTTCTTTTTATTTTCAATAATGAAGATGTAACTTGGTATAAACCTGGTACAATAGGCGTCGGGGGCGCATGTTTCCGTTTGTACCAAATTCCAATGTCATGTGAAACAACAGTACGTAAACACGTGTTTTGATACCATGCCGTGTATCTGAAGCTTTTACAGACGAAATATAAAATGTACGTCATCGTCGTCAAGAGATATGAAACCTGTTCACAGCTTATATAGATCCAGCATGGGCCTTAAAGTCAACAGGACCTGTGTCCCTTCCCGCCCCCTCCCCACTCTACGACGTAGTAGTAGTATGCCAAATGGCAGAGATACTCGACGGCGTCGGTCAAGAAGAAACCGGTCTTTCCAGTTTCCTGGACTTTATCATAGCACTACTTACTGCGTTACAACATGTCTTCAGTCCTTGTGGTGCAGGATCGGGAAGACAACATCATCTTGGGCAGCACAAAACATCAACCAAAGTTGAATCGCCCGGGCATGCAGTTCAGATCACCTCTGCGCAAACTCGCTCACCTTTGACCTTTGATGAGATGGCGGGAAACTATTCCAAGTAGGAAGAATGTCGTGACTGACAGAAAAATGGCGAGGATGATTCTTCTCATCATTCCACTAAGTCTGCAGCCACAAGTTCCCGCTCTAGTACACATCACACACACACGATCGTCTGCGGTACGGGTGGGTACTAACTCCTCCGAGTGAATTCAGCTTGGGTCCTGGCCGTGCATCAACGATTGAATGGTTTGTTCTTCACACCGGCAAATGCCACATTTAAGAAGGGGGAGGGGGTCACCTTCACGTCTTCATTATCTCTGTTAAAACGGATACATTGTTTTCTGTCTGTGTATCACAGTGTCTGTCTGTCTGTTTGTTTGTTTGTTTGTTTGTCTATGTTGTTTTGTGTTCGCAGTTATTTGAGCGATCCGAGTTCAAAAATGCCAATTGTGCAAGTGCTACATGTTATACCTCATAGCTCTGAAGACTACCCACACAGTTAATTCATGTTTCTAGTTAAAGCCTTGCATCGTACAGTTCTAGTGCGAATCAAACATGACAAAACTTACATGATATATGGTCAGTCTTTCATCATATTCATTTCGCACAATGAATAATTGTGTGTGTTCCAAGGACAGGATGTTTCACTTGTCTTTAGCCAGTATGTCTATGACCACTTGTTAAGTGTTGTGCTCACTTAGTTTGAAACTTTTTCCCGCCTTACTAAAAACACGAATCTAGGATAAAGATGAACGCAGGTGGTTGGTAAGACCGTAAAAGCTAAAAGCCTTTTAAAGAATCGATAACAGAAATGTAGCACACATTATCAAACAACTGCATCTGTACGTATCCTTCTGTATGTAATGTTTTTCATGGTACTTTGAAAGTCATCCCACAGATAATGAGACTACTATGCCTGCAAGTTGAAACGAAATTTCCCACGTGCATCCCTAGGCGTAAGTGCGTATACAGCATTTCCAAACGTAAGCATGAATGTTTCTTGTGATGAATCAGCATTTATTTGTACTCCCCTTGTGTTTTAACCCCCATTGCTATTGAATCTTACGAAAATTTCCTTCTTGTTTTCTTTTACGTCCCTTTAACGTCAACACGAAACTTCCACATAAAAATAAATGAATCAGATGTAAGTCACCAAGGAAATACCTCTGACCTACGATGACAAAGGAATCATGAAAACACAGAAAGACAGATATTTCTTATGTAGGGATTACAATTACAATGTAGAAGTTAAATGTATATTCATTTCTGCACTTCGCCATATATTTTCCATCTCAGCATGAGTTACTGCGACCATTTCTAATGGTACAAGGCCCGACAGGACTGCATTTCCCATGCACACTTTGCAATAAAAAGACTTACCAAGCCAAACTTGTATTTGCCACAATATAACCAAAGGCTACTGCCGTAACCTGTGTCATCGTAATTCTACTTTATGGCCCAAAAAGCCGATTATATACAGGACTTAGTGTTATTGTACTGCGCATGCTTTCCTCGTGGACTAATGAAATGGGTCATGCCGTACTTTTTGATGGAAAAAATAAATAGAAAATCCCGCCTTTGAAAATAAAATGAGAGGCTACTTACGGACGTATCGGGTCGTGATCTTTTTTAAGAGGCTTTTTTTAGCTTTTCTTCTGGCTGGGCTATAAGTATATGCGGCCAGGCCCGCCACGACTGCATACAGCAGTGGCTTATGAAATAGCAACTGTTTAGCGGTATTTATGACATCCAAAACAGTAATTTTCACGTACTTCACGGTTGCCGGACACTCAATCATAAAGTTAAGCTTTAGAGTCCTTATTAGTGTAGCTTTAGACATTTAGCTGTTATTACGTTGATAATCAGCTGGGCAAGTACAAAATCATTTTTTTCAAGCAAAAGTATTTGACTAGCATATATTGCATTATAAGAGCATGGTCACTTTCGTCATTCACACAAACAAGGCATTCTTGGGATTGTTGCATTATTTGCATATGTGTCGTTCAAAATTCAGCTGTTATCAAAACGCATTCTTAGATCCTTGGCGGCGGTTGGTTCTGTCAGCCTACCTGAAAATCCCACGACATTAAAATTGTACCTAGTTCTGCGAAGAATGTGCTTGTAATAGCCAATCGTGACCCGGGCATTGGTTCCTTCCAAGGTTACATGTAGCTATGCTGGGGCATTTTCGACAGAAATGTGCTATTGAAACTTGTTTCACACGTAAGGTAGTCATTGTCTAGTACTCTTTTATGGGAATTGCATCGAACGTATATCCAGCATAAAAAATGCAGTGCCAATATATCATGTCGAGGATTTCTTCAAACCAGTGATAGCGTCTTATCATCTTCAAGTTTTCACTGTCTACACTAGATTCTAGCGTTAGTGTCCCAGAAGGCTGCAAATGTTCTGCTACATTTCATATTACAGCACAACACTTTCACAGCTGGGTCTCTAACGTATGAGGATCAAAGACGTGCGCTAAGTCGGTGTAAAAATCTCCGCCGCTACTCTCATCTCTAAATTGCCTCACTTAGCTTGACACTGCATGATCCATACGTATTTCCGCATCGTACATTAAAATGCTCATCAATCTAGGAAAAGTTTTGTAGAATGAAGGTGGGAACTATTTCACGTACGGTGAACACCCCCATTATCCCAGGACGAGCATATACACCCGCTGAGTCCATAGAGACCGGGGATCAAGAGACGTATGATGGTCTAGTATCTCGGCTTGGCTATCTTCCATGTTATATAATCCCCGCAAAACTCATCCAAAGTCCCTACGGCCCGTAACGGCTGGTAACGCTCCTTACCCATGCAGCGCAGACAGGTTCTGATACGGTCATTGCTTCTTCCAATTTCTGAAAGGCTGAGGTAACCAAGACGGTAATCCGTGTGGTGTCTGGTCGGAATCACAAAATGTGGTTGGTCTTACAGCGAAAGTTTTCGAAATGACTTTATATATTTTATATGTGATACTAACTCACATCTTTGCTTTCAGATTCCGAAAAAAAGACGAAGTAGTTGCAACCGTCAGATAACGACGGTTTGTTGCAGACCTGTTGCAGCTTTTCGGAAATGTCACTCAAATGCATGGCATTTGCTCATGGGGAAAAGGTACACAATATAAGGCAAGAATTACGTCCTTAGTCAGTGAAGTGAATGTCAATATACTCCCCCCTCAATTGAAAGTTTGCACATCAGTCTTTCCAGTTTCCGCCATTGACATCCAAATCTTCCCATGTCTTGTTCGAACTCAGCGTGTCATGAAATGGGGGTAAGAATCCATGATGTCTGGAAAATGGTCTCACTGCTACGTTCAGCACATTAACTTCTTTGATGGGTGCAATAGACACTCATTCCGGCTATACATCTGAACTCTGTCTTTGGCCCTGTAGACATAGGAACGCCCTTGACCCTTTTCAACAGAAATATTCAGTAGAAACCGCTGTCATGGAGACTTGGAGATCGATTTGCTGTCTATCACATCTTGTGGAATTTACGTATTTTATATTCTAGGGCGAAACCATGTCAATATTGTCATGTCATTGTAGTTACTCTTCTGGAAGAATCATAGAATATTAAAATGTCTTGAAGTTCCTTTTTTCCGTCATAGATCTATTTTGATGATGTTAACGTTGCCGCCGGGAGCATGAGATCTCCTAGAAATCCACAGAGGCCTTCCCATAAAGCCTTTAAGGTCGTGTCCAGGTGTGCTATATATTCTAAAGGAATGTCCTCTTTGGCATGTCATACCATTACCTCTGTAATATCACGGGCGGACAACCGCGGAACCGTGTAAAAAGTAACGTTAGTGTCACTTCATGACACAGCTTTTCGCCAGTAGAATCGCGAAGTTTAGTTTTACGCCCTGGAAAATTAACAGTTACCTACAGAAACGATGGTTTAAACGTGTCATCGTACAGTTCAGTATGGATGTTCCCTTCAATTGTTAATTTTCTGCACCGCCGGACGCTGGGGACGACTTCATCACGGTGTCAATCACTGTCGGAGCAGACTATTGGGTCAATTTGTCTTCCTCCATGTTGTCCTGTCGAGACAGGGGCAGCCTTCCCCAGTCTAACTACATTGGTACAAGTTAAGCAGCTGCATGATAACTATCGGCTATGTAGTTTCTATCAGAATCCATGCTTGGTAGAAAAAATAACACAGACTGGAAGAATAGACTGAATAATAGGCCAGCCATAGAGTCGCTCTCTGTGGATTGCAAATTGGAATTCTATGGCTGGATAACCCGTGCAGTGTATTATTCAGTCTATTGGACCAATTTCTACTAAATTTATATTTCCAGAAACCTATGAGGTTTGGTACTATGCAGAATGGACTTAGTTGTAATCTGACTTCTAGACGACGCGACAGGCTGGAAACTACATTTTACTTTCTTTTCAGCTTCAAAAATAAATAGAGGCCTGGTGCTTTCTGCTGGCCCTTCGTGGATGCCCTAATTTGAGAGCGGGCGAAGAGTTCAAGCGCAGAAGAAATGGATTTCAAACTAGTGACTTTTCATTCGTCTGTTCCAGTCTCTTTTCCTGAAAGGACATTTTTTTCACCAGCATTGGGATAATAAATCATGGCTTTATTGTACTACAATACGTTCATCAAAAGCTATCAGACGTTATATTCATTATTACTTCCTGCAATCGTATTATTATGATCCCTTCATCCATAAGAATGCATTTTAGAGCCATTCACACCTTAAAAGACAAACTAAAATCGATTGTACAGATGAGTATCGTGTCGCCAAGTACTTTATAACACGATTGCCCCCAGGATATTGTTGAAAATCAATAGATTTGTAGATAATGGTGTGTGGTGTGCCAATGTGAAGCATCTGTAGATACATTTTGTGCTCCCGGAAGTCCTTCACCTTATCTTGCATCAGATATCCCCCAACTATAGCAGTTCTAAAACCACACATCTCCACGGGAGAAACATATTGCCAATAGCCATTCGGGCTCTAGATCAGGTCCCAATTTGCTTCTGATGGGCCTAGCCCGTCATGACTAATAGCTCATCTTTCCGTAAGGACTATAAAGAGTCAACTCTTGCAGTGTCTGTGTTCATCACGCAGTAAATCATATCAAGCTGGGTTGGGTGACGGGACCAACTTCCGACCACCTTTAACCGATTGCCCATCGCATTTCCGTACGGTGACATGCTGTGAGCAATCAGGCTGATAGAAATCGTTAAATTCCCTCTCATATTTTTTGTAACAAGTGGTTAATGGTTATGCCTGAAGTACGGGATTTACCTGAAACATTTGTTTGACTCAATCGTACCCAATGGAACTTGTTCTACGTATTACTGTCATTCTGTTGATCGAGCGTTCGAGACACAAGATAGTGGTTATTTCCAGAATCTCGTCGCTTTTTCTTTTCGCTCTCTTTACTGCATATTTTCATTCAGCCAAAACCATTGATATTGCTGGTGTTTCCCCCAGTGTAGCCATATTGAACATGCATGAAAAACTTGTGATGGTCGATGCACGTTTTTATAGATAACTTTTTAAAACACTCTAAAACATTTTCTTTCATCAATCGAGTATCCTAACTCTAGTACACGTCAAGTAAGTCTCAGTCCCATTCTATGAAGAGCATAACTGAACTGTATCTTTAAAAATCTGTTCATGCATAACAGCATCACGTACGACGCCTAAGCCACTGGGAAATTGCCATTTCAAAAACTATACGCGGCATGATCCCATGAGCAGAAGAGCTCAATTCGCCTCGGTCATACTCATGAAAAGAGAATTTCCTGTACCGACGAGAAGCACAGCGATGGAGGGGATCATGATTGGGTATTACCAATACATTAGCGCCCTTTAACTTTTCCATTTACCGGGTAAAGTTGTATCTGGGGTAAGAAAGGAAGACAGTACGAAAGGAAGAAACCCCGAGACGGCCAAGGGAGGGTTTTGAATTAAAACGACGCATGGTGGGAAAATTTAAAGACATTCAAGATGATACAGAATACTAATGACATAGTATGAATGGTCTGATATTTCTAAGTACTTGCATTTTAATTTCCTGGTTTATGACTTTTCTCTAGATAAGACAAATCAAAGTTTACGACAAGTTCTACCATACCGCTACTATCTTATGTATATACACTCCTGATCATGACCATCTGACCATCGATAACAATCTTATGATATAGCTTGTGGGCATTGTCCTTTCTTGAACGTACACATCCCCTGAGTCCATCTTTACAAAGGCACCCGGTGACTATGCACATATTTCATAGGTGTAATGGCAGTGACAAACGACTTCCTCCGGGTTACATCTCACAGTATGCCTCCGCTGTCTTCCTATGGCTACGCCTGTGTCAACTGCCTGACTCCCGGAGATAAGTAATGCCTTCTGTGTACATGGCACCTGCAAGGGTCACTTCGATGAAATAACAATGATCGTACTAAATCACAACATCTAAAAACGTCGAAGACGAGGGGGACCTTTTAAGATTCCTTGGTGAACGCAGATGTTTCACTGGAAATACGTTGAAAAGGCATTTACCCTTTACTTGACATATGGGGAACTTTGAGGTTGTGGCTGCCGTACTTTAATCAGATCATAATGATGGCATTTGCGGTGACAGTGAGTAATGTAATCCCGTGCAATGGAGCAAAATGGGTCAAATGATAAATTCCATAAAACATAAGAAGGCGGCCAAAACGTGAGACAAACTGTAGTAAAATCACGGTCAGTTTATGGGGTAAGGCGTACTGTGGTGTATGTGTGATGTTAACGTGACATACGGCTGTTTTTTTAGCTGAATTTAACTCGGCATAAAGTGTCAACAAGTCAAACGTAAGGTATTAACAAGATGATGGAACAGATTGAGTAACAAAAGCAAACACTACGGAATTTGGTATATTTATCACGCCGACACTTCTTCAATTATAATGCTCATTGACATGTGTCAATTCAGTTCTTCATAGTCCTTCCCGATCTCTAAAAAGGTTATGCCCCTATAGCTAGTAACAGTTAAGCACGTTTCATTCCAGTAAAAGAAGAAGAAATGGTGACTGCGTACGTGTGTCACATTCCGAACCGCAATGTACATAAAGCACGTTTACGATGTCACACTAAACTTAACTTTTCGTCATTCTTGGAATTTTTGCTCAGATAGTGTCAAATTATGAGACTTTTGATTATGACTTCATGGACGTTCTAGTGGCCATTACTTGATATCCTGTAGCAAGAGACTGGTCGAACTTACCATAGTGAATGGCTGTTACTGGCGTTGACATATTGATAGAGTCGTATACTACTTTCTGTGACGAAATGGGCGATTATCTTTGGAGCAATGAAAATGTTGACCTAGACTAATAAAAAGCTAGTAATAACAAAATATCGTCGGGCCATGTAATGACCTTTTGGAAACAGTCTTTCATGTGTACTTTATGTCCACGGGGACATTTCATTGCTTTAATGACCGCTTTTTATGGCGCGTAAAATCCCCTCAAGAAGCGTTGGCTATCATCATAAAATCTCACCGTGACATAAACAAACGATGATTTGGTCGGTGATAACCAGAGACCGGGCCTGACTTGACTCCAAGATATTGTATCATTTCGTCTGACGAAATCAAGATTCTAGCGGCCCTTCCATGCACTTATCAGGCCGGAGGAGGCCATCGACAGCGAAGGACTGTGTAACAGAAGCTATGATATTCTTGTCACAGACAGAAATAGTATTGTGTTATTTTTATTTCACATTATTTTCATAATAAGCATGAAATGATGGTTACCTGCAATGATCAGGGTAAATATATTTATTTGTGTATACATGTGTTTCTTTGTAAATATCAACGCCATTCAGGCTGCTATGTCAAGGTGTGTAACGTTACGTTGAATGTTAATAAACATTGATAAGACAAGACACAGTTTTAAGTAATGTTTAAGAACGGGCTGGGTGAGAGAGAGACTATTGTGGTCTATACGTCTGATTAAAAAGAAAATATCTAGCAACTAATGGATACAGCAATGTATGTGAATCGACTAATAAGAGTACAGCTAAAGTGATGAATAAATAGTAACAGATATTATAGATAACAACCAAATAAATGCAACAACTTACAAAGGATTAAGAATAAATAAATATAACAACTAATAACTATAACAGCCAAATGGTAAATAAAGACTGATTAGTAAAAACAAGATTTATACTGATAATCTGAGAATGTATGAACAGCATGATAACAAGAACTTGATCGCACAAAGTAATTTGTAGGTTGTAAATGTCAGATAGTACGAGTGATGCTACCTCAGTATCAATGCTGTTATCAGGTGTTTTGACAGCCACAAAAGTGATTAGTTAATGAGAATATATACTTGATGCTGATTAGATGTTGCTAATCCATCTAACTGTCATGTATGTCAAAAGTAATCAAATAACACTGACAAGCTCATTAAATGTTCATTATTTTTTTCATTTTTTCGAGAAACTGACACATCCGCACGTGGCAATTAATAAGTAATTAGCAAGTATTGCCAATTTGCCATAGTAGCCCGCAAATCGCGATCGGTACTGAATATGATATACATGTACAGCATATGTACATGTGTACACCATATACATGTACACCATATTCATGTACACCATATACATGTACCGTTCGAAAAATGCATCTATCGGTGACAGGCATCAGATGGTGGCATCAGTTAGTTTGAAGTTCTGATTGAATTGCGAGGCCATGTCATTTGTGCATCACCGTAGCGGTACTTTAAAAGTACCATTATGGAAATATTGATACCATGAAAGATCATCTGTGTAAGTAAGTCAACAAAGAATTTCGCTATTCTCCATTTCAAGATAATGAACTCATCGAAGTTCGCACAACCTTCTTCAGGACCTCATTGTATATCACCAATACCCGCTATGAATTGGGCTGAAGGGGGTTCTAAAACAGTATGACGGTATGCATTAAACCTCAACCGTTTTATAGATAAGGTAATGATCCTTGAATCCACCCACCGTCGACTCTTCTTCGTACTTAGACAATCTGCGACGACCTTGGTTAAAGTTATAGAAACTTGATTCTCAGTAATGTGGGCCAGCTTTGTGCTCTACTTTTCAGACTCCTTGTATGCCGTTGATAAAGTCCTGATCGATTTGTACCTGCCGCTTGCTTGGCTGTTACAAGGGCGTTTAGCGGTCGTTTACATCACCATCTCAGACTTCAGAGGCAGGAGATCGTTTCCGGTCGGGCGATGCTGCTTTGTTCATGGGGGCGGAGGGAATCAAGGCAAAGCCTTTGAGTAGTTCTCGGTAAGCGGGAAGTCCGGGAAGTTGATTCAACTCAGAGCATGGATCAACGGTGTAAGACGTGTACCCAAGGAGAGCATTACACACACGCTTAGTGTGAAAGAGCATACCTGTAATGTTACCTGGTTGAATGATGTCGACGGTGGTGTACAGTACGGTCCAACGCAGTTCAAATCATTAATACCCATATAATGTGACGCCATGAAAGTTACCCGGTGTACCATTTGTGGCATTACTTGCTTATAAAGCCAATGCACAGCGGCTGCCATATTGCAAATCCAGTAAAGAAAAGCTACTTGAATTGAAAAGGACGTCGTTTTTTGATGCCGTATATAATAACGGTACAGTAAATTAAAAAAAAAAAAAGTGACACAGGAACACTTTAAAAATCCTATGGAGACCGTTAATGTTTGTAACATCAATTACTCTACCAGTAGTTAGAATGCAAGACAGAGCAACAAACCATTCTATCCTCTCATAATTATCGGTTCATCCAGTTTTGTTAAAAGCTCTAATAACTTATAGAGAAGACCATAATAGAATACAACAGGATAGAATAGAATAGAATACAATGGTTGAAATGCGTGCCTTCCTAGATCCTATATACATGCACCTTGCATATAGATTTATTTTGCCGTGACATATGAGGATGATTCCGACCATTGCCTGACACGATGCTATGCGGTGTCTGCGTATAGAGCATCAGGGAACTTGTGGTTTTGGTGCACCATAACTCAACAAGATACGGCAGGGGGGATTTGAGCCGAAGCTTATCTTCACATGACGTATGGTCGTAATTTTGCCGCCATCGAAAGATCCACGCCGTAGGGAAATTACTGAAGTTGTTTTTCACTTCACAAATATCGGCAGGAAAATCTATTGCGTTTTGTATCTTCCCACACCGAGACATAGTCTTTCAACGCGCTTGAATATTTATTTTCTCCCGCGCCCGAAAATGCCTGGCCAGTGTGGTCTTACTAAAACTTACTCCAACAGCTTTAGCTGACTTCATCAAAGCAACGGTTATGCCAACACTACCAAGTGTAAGTGCGGATTACCGTCGAGTTTAAAGAAGCCTTCAAACCCCAACACGATTTTGAGACGTTTACTGACTTCTCAAAAGCTGCAACCTTCCGGAAACCCACTCATTACAGAAAACGTGGGACACTTCGTCTTCCACTGCTTCCAAAAAAAAAGATGACAAATCCCAAATGCTTAGATTTAGTCCGTAGCAGCCCTTATTAGAATTTGTTCCACCTGTCACCATTGTTATCTTGCACTGTCTGCATACTGCATACATATGTACTGTTGCATGTTGCAATTACATGTTTAGCCCTCGGGCAAGAGCTTGCAAGTAAAACTCATATGTAGCGTACTTAAAGGAGAAAACGTTTGCTGGTTGCGAATGCCTCTTAAGACGCACCCGTCAACGGAAGATAAGTGCAAGTTTAAACTTCAACTACAGTGAAACCGTGGCTGGCCGAACTTACAGAATAGATGTGCGTGGTAGTTTCCATCTTCTGAAGATGCTTGATGGATCTCCAGCGGCGGGGCGATACTTTAGCCTTCCTGCCTGTCGGCTCTTCAAACGCGGCCACCTGGCGGTCGGGCCGGCCGCGTGACGCCTGTTGGACACGCCACAGCGGCTCCACAAGCCGCGCAGATCCCGCTAAGACCCTCATAAATGTGGAATGACTCGGCTCGCCGCGGTAGACGTTGTTTGGGAGGCGCTAAAGCTTTCATGAGATTCACACATTTCTGTTTCAAGATGGCGGGGTCACCGCGCGGGTCACTGCTGTCGGCGCCACGCTGCCGGCCCACAAACACCGCAAGTCCTCCTGGAAGGTGAACACGACTTCTGGAACAGTCGTCAGCAGATTACAGCATTCAAAAGTGAGGGTCGGAATTCTTTGTACGCTCTGGAGCAAAGCATCTTGCCCAGGAGCAATTGATCCTGAAATGCACTGTTCTAAAACTTTGTCTTGTTTCAAGTTTTGTAACAAGAACAGGTTGACCGTCCCGTAGGATCCTTTCAATGTTGTATTTTAAAACGAATGTGCTCCGTGCTTCCTTGTGCATAAAACCACGGCGAAAGCCGCGTAACATTTGCCCTCAAACTTTCTTTTTCAAGCTGACTTCGTCAGGTGAATATAGAATGAGATAAACTTCACATACACATGTATCGTGGTGATTTAGCCAAGGAGGGGTCAGTACTTCTAGCACCAGGTTACAACTTTTAAATGAATACGTATACCGTTTTGAAGAGAAAAGTATTCGTCTATAGTATATATATAGTATTTATTTTGCTTTGAAGCAATCAACCGCGGCATATGAAATGAACTTTGCACTATCCAAGCAAACTATGAGGGAAAATGCCACTAGGGAATATAAGGGTGAACATTTAGAGCAGCAAAGATGAAAGCAAAACAAGAATAAATGAAATACAATGCTGAAAACGAAAAGCAAGAACTAGAAATAAAAGTAGTTGATATGAATGAATGGGACAATTATATTTGATGTGCCTCTCTCGCCGGTATCAACTTAATTTACAGACGTGCAATTTGCCATGTATCCAGTCGTGTTCAGATTACTTACTGCCCTAGGACTTTACCAACATTTTGACGGTTTGAAACTGGGAAGTTGCTCACGGCTGTACGTACCCGGGGAGTTACGGCTGAACTCCGTAGCCTTCTTCGCAGACGCGGCAAACTACCTTTCTAGCTTAACTCCCTTCATCGACAAACTCCCCTTCATGGCATTAGAGAACCTTGGCCAACTTTGAAACTAGTGAACAAGCGTCGTACCCCCATGAAATAAAACCTAGCCCCACTCAAAGTCTGCGAAGGAGACTATACGGCAAACTACTTTTCTAGGTAAACTCCCTATATCGACAAACTCCCTTTCAAGAAAACATTAGCCAACTTTGAAAATAGCGAACTAGCGTCGTGCCCCCTTAAAATTATGAAATGTTTACTGACACGACAAAAGTACAGCGAGTTTTGTAAGATCTAAAACATAAAATTATAGCCAGCACCACTTAAAGTTAGTCTCTACCAGACTCCGGATCGCTGGAAAATCGTAGAAATGGAACAAATAGAGAGGAATATAACCGACCAGGGAACAGCTCGCGATCGCGTGCTGTTCCCTGGCCGGTTATATTCCTCTGGCCGGCTTACTCCTCTGATTTGTTCCATTTCTACGATTTTTCCAGCGATCCGGAGTCTGGTAGAGACTAACTTAAAGTCTGCAAAGTAGGCTATGAACTCCATGACTTTGTGAGTTTAATTGCCAGTGGCAGTTCCTGCAAATCTGTGGGAGGGGATGTGGCGTTCATTTCGGCGCCGGCGCCACCTCACATTACTGCACATTTCACGCAACGAAACCTTTCCTTTAATTAAACCAAAAACGTTCTTACCTGCCCAAGGGTGTCTGAAAAGTATGAGACTCTCTTATGATGACTGTAACATGCCCATATTCCTCTTTGGCGGTACCTTTATGTGTCCACGTTAGATATATGACTTATCATCACAGTCACGAAATAAAAGTTTTGCGTGTATTAGATGTACTTTTCTCGCATCTACGTGCTTAAATGAAGCCGTACACACCCTTCTGAATGATAATGATATAGTACATAAAGCTCAGAATACATATGTTGTGTGTTGCATATCACCTTTAAATTACCTGCTTGAGATGGGAAATTGCAGCGTACTCCTATATGGAGAGTTATATTAGACATAAATCTTTATTTTCATACCTGTGATGTTTGGCATACTAATCTTGAACCAGTTATTGTATCAAAGGAAAACGTAAAGAAGATAATTAGTTTTCTGCCATTTTACGCAGTAGTCGCAAACTTGAAACCATCAGATTCTATACTGTGTGTTATGTGTGGGTGCAACAAACTGTGTGGCTGCAACAAACAGGTTTCCATGCTTTTCTCCAGTAGACGTTAATGTGCCAATCAAAGCACCAATGGCAGTATTATATGCATGTATGTGATGAAGAGGTATACGAGTATATTCGGTGACGTGGAAATACTCCCAAAGCACAGCTTCCTCTATAAAGGCGATATCTCACTTCACTGCCACACCGTGCTCTAAGTTGATCATGAATTTGTGTTACCCTTGGCTTTATATTGGGAACATCTTTCAAAACGTATGACAAAAAGACAACAAATCAGACAAAGAGTGAAAGTATTCGTTTTCAATCCATCAAATTTGTCGAGCGCTCTTCAAATCGCTCGGCCGCAGCTTCAGTGAGATACTAGTACCCTTTAAGAACGCCTTCTGTCGATTTTGCCATGTACGCCATCTGAGTAACAGTCATGTATATCGATCACACGAGTTTTTATAGCACGGCTTTCTGGAGAAGGTATGACAGAGTCAAACATTGTACGACATAAATTACGGCACATCTACGATTTTTCAAAAATGCCCTCAATTCGTTACCGTATGTCCATCGTGGGCCATGGGACGTACCAAGGACCTTGGACGTACGCAGCATAGTATAGAGTAGAGAGTAGAGAGTGAGAGAATAGAGAGTAGAGCAGGGTAGAGCAGGGTAGAGCAGGGTAGAGTAGAGTAGAGTAGAGTAGAGTAGAGTAGAGTAGAGTAGAGTACGTAGAGTAGAGTAGAGTAGAGTAGAGTAGAGTAGAGTAGAGTAGAGTAGAGTAGAGTAGAGTAGAGTAGAGTAGAGTAGAGTAGAGTGGTAGAGTGGTAGAGTGGTAGAGTGGTAGAGTGGTAGAGTGGTAGACTCACAAATCTTCTCTTTCCCTCTCTCTATACATAATACAAGCGTTGTGTACCACTGTCTTGCTTTGTTTGCAATTAGCTTTCGACTTTCGTGTATGGTTTTGCAGTAAAATATTGTATTAAAGGAGGCGAAAACTCGTGAGATTAATTCATGATGCCGTTATCTTATTGCTTGCAATGATGATTTGTGTGTTGATACTGGCATCGCTGACGAAAACTACGTTTTATTGCCTCACTTTCTGAAGGACACCTTGAGAACGTAATTGGATTATCCAGCGCCTTGGGATAAAAATAAGCGAACGCATTCTAAACACAACGCGACGCTGTCTTGGCAATCAGAATTAGTGAAGTGGTGATTGAACAAGACGTCTCAGGGGTGTGAAGATGTGTAAGTGACAACGCAATTAAGATTTTCAAAGTCATTCTCAGATTTCAAGGGCGAAAGTATATATAGCATAAATGTTCACCTTGCTATTAAAAATCATTGGTGAACACAAGTATGCGTAGAACAGATAACGTTAACGTTTATATTGTCAAGTCAACACCCAGTGTCCCAAAATGCACAATGTGCGGAGATCGTAAGATACTATATGTCATGTCCATCATGAATTAATGATATACGAGACATGGGTTTCTAGACCCCCCAGACGCCCCCCAGGGAAATGTCCTGTTGAAGACAAAACCCCCGGGTCGTTTTGGAAGTTTCTGAAGATTTAAAAAAATCTGTAGTGTTCTAAAACTTTAAGGGAGTTGAGCTATGTGCTAGTGGGCGGTAATAAAGTGAAGTAAGTCCGTCTGCCTGACCAAGCCCGCGGCATCCGCCGTAATCCACTCAGAAATGTTGAATAGTTTCTGGACCCGGACATTTGTCGTGAAATTTAGTTTATTTAGCATATCTGGCAATGTATCCAAAGAGTTTAGATGGAGATGGGGGAACTGATTATCGACGTGGGGGACCGACCTGGGTGGGGGGAATGACTTGGGGGGGGGGGGGGGTGTTCTGGGGGACGACCTGGGGGGGAAAAGACCTGATACCAGAGACATGTACCTGTCTCTGACGAAACTCCATGCAGTCGGATAGGTGACCAAGCCATGTGACCCATGTTAAGGTGTCACGGAGCGGCTTGTTGGCGGCAAATGCTGGGTTAATTGAGGTCCGGGACGTCTTAACCTCTTCCTTATACGTCTTAGTGGCGGCATTCTATCAAACCGCGCATGCTTCGGTGCTCTTCATTGATGTCACTGAGTGTCAGGGTACCGGTAGTCTCTGTACTACCTTAGATTCAACTCTAACGCTTACTCATAGATAGATAGATTTAGATTGATTGAAATTGCAGACAAAGCAATACATGGCAAACCAAAAGGGTTTAGCTGATATTTCTGATATTGGGTGCCAGCACATACATACATTTACACTTCTCATTGAATACAAATAATTAACTCAACTGATTAATGTATAGATGTTGATACATGATTTTGATGTACGATAGTAAATGCTCAAAATGCCAAATGACACATGATATATACTCAAATACTCAAAATACCAGACGAGTCATAAGCGCCGTTTAATGATCAGGAAAATGATTCTAAGATATTGCAAGGAAAATTGGTAGGGGTTCTGCAAAACTCCTCTGATCGCAAGATGTCCCCACAGTGTGGTGTCCCCTTTGATAATCTATGATGCAACGTTGACCTTGGTATCAAAAAGAGAGAGATATAGAGGGAAAGATAAACAGATAGACAAATAAATGCGCAATGGCAATTATCATAATCCATAACGCTCGCCAAATCATATGCAGGTAAAACTATCTCTGTGATTTCTTAATAAAAATTTCTCTACTTTACTCTTAATTACTTCACCGGTTTGCCCAAACACAATCCCGGCCCGTGCCAAGTGCCGTGACCAAGGTGGTCCCATAGATAGACAATGTAACGTATATATAAATGGATAAATTACGCAATGACAATTCTGATAGTTCCGGATTTGATAACGGGCCGGCCCACCACCTGAAGGCCACGCAGACACAACGATTGACCTTCATTCTGACAAAGAAAGAGTCTTAACCAAATACTAGACAAGTAGATTGACGTCATTGCGGTGGTACTAGTAACACGCCCACTCAACTGTATGGTGGGACAGCGGAGATTGGACATGATCATGAGAGTGACTAAGCAGAAATTCTACTGAGTGGTACAACCCGAAAGTTCATTGATGGGCGTGGCTATAACAACCTACGTAACGTCCGATGCCATACTACAGTACATGATATCATATGAAATTTGGGCATCGTATAACATGTAGGGTAGTTAGTTAAACGTTATCAATGCAATGAAACGAAAACGATTTAATATTATATTCTAGTAGGTGTAGTGACAAAAAGGGAACAAAACATTACCTTAAAAGATTATTCTTTCGCGGGATGCCTTTTCTACCTTATGATGATTTGTGCTCACTTGATCAATCAATTTTTCAGCAGCAAACAGTCTTTGAACTGAATAGGGACATTATTTATATAATCAGGAACGTAACACGGACAGTCCGTTATATGTCATGGTAGGGTCTCAATCTAACAACAACTAACGTCCTGTCCTTACATTGTAAAACCACCATTTTGTCTTGTCTAGTGTGTGCTACATAATAGCATAAAAATATCATAATGTACTTCTCATCGCACATTGCAAAATAAAAGATCATAAAACCCATCTGCCACCCCGACTTCGTAACCTACAATGGTTTGTCCCGAAAGAAAGGTGAAAGGTCATCACGAAGAAAACACGCCCTCGTAAGTCGTAGGGAGAGAAGGCGCTGCTGGGCACTTCACCAAGATCGCCGTGTTTCTCCCTGCTTTGGGCGTTTCTTCCTCTTGTAGCAGCGACTTCCATGATATAAGGTAAGCAGGAATCAAACACGAACATTTTGGAACCAGTGGAATCAACGTATGACTGTTGTAACGCCATAAGTTTAGCAGAACAGACCGCCGCCTGTAACCACTAGTCTGACTGAGGTAAATTATGCTCCCACCGGCCTTTCTTAATCGAAACATATGGTAGCCATATAAACTCGGGGCAAGTGGTAGATACGTTCAACAACAAGGTACTGGCGATTAGATTGTGTGCATAAATGTCCAAATGTCGCACCTTTGGAAGTGCTTCAAGCATGAAGTGTTGTGTACACAGAGAGTTATAGACCTAGGGCGGTCTTTCCAGTTCATAAACAACAGCCAGGTGAATAGATACTTGCGTGGGAAAGCGTTTAGACCGTAGACAGCTTATTTCAAGACTTAGAAGTTAGACAAAGATTTGGCAAGGGAAAAATATCTCTTGTCCATCCCCCAGTAGTATATTCTGATGTGATCATTTGTGAAGTTTGTAATTTAGTTAATGCTAATTAAAACTGAAAGTTTGTGTTTAATATGCATGATGTTTTGACCTATTTTATATGGTACAATGTAGTAGAAGAATATTAGTCTGGACCCTGTTGATTTTGTAAAATTTAGGTTAGAATTCAAAACAGGCAGTCTTGCAGCTAAAGGCTCTAGTAAATTTTGTTTTCAGTGTGTGTCATTGTGACACTTGAATACCTTACTGGCTGCAATATAGTAAAAAGAAATCTATACTCTACTCAACTTGTGAACTATGAACACAGTTGCCCCTTAGCCCTCTTTTGCATTTGCACACGCTTGCCCAGCCCCTTTACAGCAAGAGTCAAAGATCTCACGACCCTGTGAAATATTCAGTTTCCTGTATGTCTTGTTAGATTATAGTTCATTAATTATGCTAGCCAAATAGAATTTTAATTCATTTTGCATGTCTATTGTTTAAAAAACACCTTTGGTGACCTTGCCCTAGAATTAGTAGCCTCTTGCATTGATCATTGGACTATCATGTCGGATTAACAACAAGTTCAACCATCTCTGACCACTACTTCCTGCCATCAAGTCTAGATCTGAACTTTGCCATCAGTTTCCCACTTACTGATCATGAGCTCCTGCCAGTCTACTGACAATACTATTAAAAACAAGAGCTGACTGATGTGGTCACCAACAACTCATTACTCAAACACTGCAAAACAAAACCTCCATACACAACAAACATCCAAAATGTAGCTGTAGCATATTAGCATAATACCTGTACCAGTCAGTGCCATGCACTGCGATGTTGACCGTTGCTATAGTATTATAGCCTATTTGATCCATTGACCGTTAGTTCAACACTGGCACAAGTGGGACTCCAATGTCCAGTAGAGTATGACTCAGCTTGTTTTGCTGCGTCCTCTCTACTTTCACCTGTACTATTTTAGATCCACTTCATTTCTTAAGTTATGGGGCCTCAATGCTTCAGATTCTGCTCAGTACCTGAACCAATTCTAATTGATGTTTTCTGTGACCCCGGATGGTTTGAAGCAATACCCCTTCAGTTAACAGAATTTGAAGTTAGGCTCCCACTACTATCAATTTTGACTGTCCCAAGCTGTTATTTTACCCTTTCTTCTAAGACATACCGATGATATTCCAAACTGCATTATTTATTAGATTTATAGTATTATAGCAAAATAGATTTTGCATGTCATGAATGTTTTGAAATGTTCTGTTCAAATGCATTTTGACTTTAGTTAAAAGACATTACATTGAAAAACAGCAAGATATTGTCTTTTTAGTCAGAAGCAAACTGTCTACTTGTCAAACTGTCTTATTGTTATACTCTTGTCTAATGCACCTAAGTCTATATCATTGTAAACATGTGTTATTGTTCTTCCATGAAGCATGTCACAAAATTCAGGGAACAAGAGGATATTTCCAAGGAAAAGTGACAGTCAGGGATCATATCCTGCCTTTTGTGACCTTCTCAGAAGCCTAGGCAATTCATTCTCAGTATTGCTGTTTTGAATATAAAGTGCTTGTCACTGTTCAGTGCGCACACCCACAAATCCATTCATCCAGAAATCGTGACCCAGTCTTGGAGTGCTCTTAGTCCTTTGGTTGGTAACAGCAAGGAGGTTAAAAAACAACCTTGGTAACAGTATTTATAATGAATTAGAACATGGCGACCCCTCAGCCAATGGGAGCCCTTCAATTACTGTGATTATATCCACATAGTGCAGAAAAAGTGTTGTACTATTTGAAAAGTGTGGTACTATATAAAATTTGCATAAAATAATTCCACACTTTTTAGATAGTACAACACTTTTTTGATAATACATCACTTTTTTTGCACCACTGGTTGGCTCACACACGGTGCTAATTTTTGTTGGTCAAGATTTGCGTGCTAGAGCCATAGAACTGTAAACATATTTAGCATTACTGAGCAATTTAGCATTGCTGAGTAGAAAAATATTAAGGAAACAGTTTATCTATTTGCTTACAGTAGACACAAAAGGTTAGATGAACAGTCATGTTCAACAGAGATATAACAGAGATATTGTATAACAGTGTAGCCAGGTTTAAAGAAAACAATAAAACACACAATTCAGTTTCATGTACCAAGCTGTACACATGTTTATGCATGTAAGAGTGAATCAGCAGGTTTATATTGTCTAAGGTCAAGGCTAGCAGGTTTCAAAATACCACATTCATATGCAGATTAGTGCAGGTATAATAAATAACATGTAGTTGGGCAGGTATTTCTGTTGTCTACGTGCACCTTACCTGCACAAAACAGCAGTGCTATTGAAGCTGCAGTGGGGAGTCTGACAAGATGTAGAAATACCATACATTAGTACAGTCGACTGTAGTAGCTATAGTTATTTACTGTAGTACATGAAACTTGGCTTCTCACATCAAAACATTCTCATTGTGATGGCCTTTAACTGTGTACAGGTTCCATTACTATAGAAAATACCATGTCCATGCAGATGTAATATTCCAAGCAAGGTAATATTCAAAGGGTCATTAGTAACTGTAAGATACTGGTTGGTCCTTTGAATACTGCATTGTCACCCATAGATCTGCTTGGAGATAAGCCCATGTAAGCTTTTTAAATGCCATGACCCAGAAAACATTTGATCCTTGTCTATCTGCATGTGTATACAAATGTACCAGGTGTACATTTAGGAGTGCTTACTACTAGTATTATATAACCAACACTGTTGAAACCCTACATAATGACATACATCATGCTACCTGTATGTGAAAATATTACATTCTTCTCTTTGTCATATTCACTAGTAGCCCCAAATGTTTGGAAATTCATGATTGAAGGAAGACTTTTTGTCATAATGTGACATTTTGAGATGGAGATAGAGATTTGAATCGGAACTTCAAAAAGCTCTGATATTGAGATTTTAATTTAAGAAATGCAGACTCTGAGTCAGATTTTCCATATGTGTGTTTGACTTACTTGTAAATACATTGTAGCTTAGTTACCTATGGTCCCATCCTCAATTGGTTGAGAGCACTTGGATTATACTACAGTCAAACCTGTATTAGGGGCCACCTCTGCAGAGGGGCCACCTGTCCATACTGGCCACTTTTTGTCGGTCCCTTGGGTATTTTGTCTACAAGTTGCCACCTCTATACAGAGGCCACCTGTCTATAGTGGCCACATTTGTCCGGTCCCTTGAGTGGCCGCTATAGACAGGTTTGACTGTAGTAATATTATGTCAACCTCCAAACGCTTCCAGTTCAACCTGTACATGTCTCTAGGATGTACACAACATTGTGTGTTTTCCCAATCAGTCTTCGATTGTGTTCTCTAGCTATAGCCAGTATAGTTAAGAAATTGATGCAAAATAGGTCTGACAAGGCCGTTGCCTAGCCTCTAAGTTCCTACGTCACAACCTAAGCTGCAGCACTGTATATCCATTTCATTTCTCAGTGGTTTAATGTCATTATGGCATTACATAAAGGGCGATTTTCTTGGCGCTTTATATCCATGGTTCACACAATTCTATAGTACTGTCTGTCAATGATATATGAAATGCACAGTCATAGTGTTTTGAACTCACGGTACATAAGGTCAAGAACTCAGGGCCACTGCAAACGTTTCAATATTTACAGTATTTGGTAACTTGTCAGTCAGGTTTGCCTGGCAAGGACACAGCTCCCTGCACCTTTTGTTATTCATGTCATTCCGTTTGATTAGATTGAAAGGTTAGAAAGGAACGCCAACCAGGTTGAAACTTGAGCGTCTACCGGATTAAAAAGGTACAATTTCTCACCTTTTAGCCAGTATGAATTTTGACCTTAAGGTATTGAGAGGTAGTATTGACAGGATTCAGAATGTATGGTTGTGTAACAATATGGCATCAGGGTGTGGCTAAGGTGTGGCCTTACTGTCTTGTGTTTGCAACATTCCAGAGAAGGTATATCACTGACATTTTTGAGCACAACCTTATACATGTACTAGTCTACTAAGAGTAGAGCTCTCAGAGGGCATGCTGATTTTGCTGCCTTATTGTACTATGAGTAGTTGAAAGGGTAGAGGTATTATGTCAAAGTAAAAGAAATGCCTATATAAGGAACTCTTTAGTTATGTGGTATTGCAGAACCATTACATGTACACACTCACCTTTGTGATTGTTGTACATTAAGTAGAGCATTGGGAATTTAGACTAGGTGTATTGTAGTCATGTGAAATAGGTACACTTGCATGCACAATGAATTTTTGCCTTTACAAAATCATACAGTGTACAATCTTATTCCATCTTCAATGTAAAATGAAGTTATGACTTATAGTTATCAAGCGACAAAGGACATTATGGCTTAGCTTGCAAGTGATGAATTATTGATTTGTCCATACTTAGTGTCACTATCATGTGCATGCATATGAAGCATTATCATGTTCTGACTCAGAGTACCAGTTTCCTATTTGATTAACTCTGAACAATATATAGTACAGTAACTGATGTAGAGTGACAGATTCATGTAGGTGTGATAATGTTGTTTTTCCAGCTAACACATTGAATCATAACTTCATATTGTATGTGATGTTTTTCTTGCCACTTCTAGTCTGAGTAACCTGCATTCTTGTTGAATAATTATTATGTTTTTTCTTTATAAACAATTTTAATCGCGACATCACAAGAACAGATGATGTATACATGTAGGTGAAGAGATTTGTGCTTTAAACGTTATAGATGTTGAACCTAACAACTAACTTAAACTGAAAATCAGTGTCTTATAATATAAGTTATATTAAGCATTGTGTTATTTAATCTGTTTGTGTGACACTGTTTCAATCAGTATGAATATACATAATGTGCATGTTGCAATACATTCATTGTTTTTGTTTGTGTGTAACAGTGGGGTTCAAGCGCTGCCAAAATGACCATGCAAAAGGTCCGACGCATAGTGGTTAGCATTTGGTTTGTGAGCTGGCGGCTTGTGTTTGGCGCAGGTTCAAATCCCGGGAGCCAGGAGACTGTTTCTTGTTTCTGTTCACTTCTTGTGTTTCATGTGAAACTGGAAGTCTTACAAGGTATAAGCGGATGAAACCTGCTATTTCTGATGGCCTTCTTTGTGTTGATCCAGATGTGGGGAGTTATAGTGTCGCTGCTGGCCCTTACAGCGGGTGTGTGGGCTTACCCGTCAGGTGCCCCAGCCACAGCCTGTCTGGACATGACCCCTCAACACGGGCCCTCTGAACAGACCAGCACGCCGTCGTATGAACTAGTGGTCAGCAATGATACATACGCAGGCGGGGATGAGATTGAAGGTAAGATCTACAGGTTTGATGAAATAGTAAAGATTCAACACACTGAAAAAGCCGAGGGTCTCCAGGACCAACTGGAGGGAGTACATGTATGCCCAGGACAGATCAACCTGGCGTGAACTTTCCATGCCTGTAGCTGCTATGCATCAGACTATGATGCCTGCGAATGATTGATTGAATTGAATGATTACGTGCCATTTTTAAAGTTTTTATTTTACAAAATATATCATATCTTCTGTTATAACATAATCCAGAAATTCTTTATATCACTGTTTTTTTACCTTTTATTGATTCAACATAACACATAATGGTAGCCTGAATGGCGTTAGAATTTACAACTGACACATAGCCTACTCGGTCCGCATATGTACAGAAAAACAATATATAAAATAGTATACAACATCCCTAACATTAAGTACCGGTCATTACAAACTAAGTTTTGTATCAAATTGTGCAAATTTCATCTACATGTAGTTGTTTAGTGACCGCAGTAGGACAGTAAAACTTCAGTGCACTAAGTTAATGTGTAACATTAAAGTGTACTGATAATTGTTTCCCTTTACTTCAGTCACCCTAAGAAGGACGGGTAACTCTGCACAATTCAGGGGGTTCTTTATCCAAGCTCGCACCCCCGGATCAACAGATGCACAAGGACAGTTCACCACTGTTGACTCTGGCACCACCAAAACTGTCAACTGTGGCAGTGTGGCAAACTCACAAGTAAGGCAAAGTCTGTTTTCAAGTTTCAGGTTACATGTGTTGTAAGTTAAGTCTATTGTATTTTAGTGATAAACTGTCACCTTTGTACGAAGATTAAAAAGTTTTCTTAATTTTCAATATCAACTGCAATATTATCACAATTCTTATTTGCAGATTCGGATTTGTGAATCTGTAATCTTAAAAATTGGTGTCCGCGATGATATTTCTACTAGTTTGTTCAGGTACAAGTACAGGTACACATCATTTAGGTCTAGATCTGTATCTAGGAAACAATCTTAGGGGTGTAACAGGTACAGCACCGTGCACGTAATAGGTACACAGCCCTATTCATGATCATCATATAGATGTCATAACCCATTAGACACAGGTACCGCGGGAAATCATTACCTTTCCTGTGTGATACGTTCTGGACTATAAGTAGTAACTCTGAACCATGTTATGACCTTGTATGTGTTGGTTTCACAGAATGGAGTGACTCACACAGGAAGGTCAGATAAAACAACTGTGACTGTGACATGGACTGCACCAGCAAACCGTGTGGGACACATACAGTTCAGGTAGAAATCTTATTGTTGCCTCTTGATTTGAACACAGTTGTGTATCATATGCTTTAAGTCTAGTGCTTGCATGTACTCTTGTTACCCCAAGTGCTATGGATACATACAGTGCTACATGTGTAAGTACACTGTGTAACACAGACTCTTACTGTTCAAGGCCTTTGATTGTCCCTTTCCTTGGAGTTTATGAACATAAACCTGTAACTGTGAAGAACTGTACAGTAGTGTAACAAAAAAAATAACAGATAATGAGAGGACTTTGTGGAAATGACTATGGAAACTTGACACAATAGAGAAAAACAGAACAGTTTTGATTGTAACCACATTATAAATGTAACAATCCATTATGATAGAAACCACCAGATTTAACACTTAGATATAATGTTCCAAATTCAGTGGGCAATGTGTGCATGAATTTCAAAACCATATTGTGATGGCCTCAATCCTCCAGATCCAACTTACAGGTACACCAAGCATTGGTTAATCAGCCAGAGAGGGCTGCTTACAGTTTAAGTTTTAGAGTATAATCTAATCAGGCTGCTGTACTTTGGGATGAATTTTACCCCACAGCTCTTAGATTTTTCTTTAATACAGTAATGTGGTTAACTTTTTTCCAGGGCCACAGTTGTCGAGACAGAGGCTGTTTTCTGGGTGAGCGAGGTAAAGTCTGCATACGTGCAGGACCCCACAGCTGGGCCTTTACCCACACAAGCAACCTCTAGTGGACAGGACATTGGGGTAACTACATCTAAATTTCCTTATGGGGTAGAGTGCTTTTTGTGTTCGAAAGATCGGGGATTCAAACCCTGACCTAGCAATTCCATAAGGCCTGTAAATGGTATAGTAGGCACATTCTTCTTTTTCTGCTCTTTGAAAAAGAATGGGAGTTGAACACACTCCACTACCAGTAGAGTAGCCCCCTAGTGTGGCCCAATGGTTGATTTATTGACGAGAGTATAACTTAAGTATTTAATGACATATAACACTATTGTGTTGTAGACTACATATACATAATGGAATGTTATTTGAGGGTTTATGAAATCGACAGAGGCACTATTTACACGAGGCAAAAAATAAAACGACATACGTAGTTTGACGCGCGGCGCGCATCCTAGCCAGGACACTATTTTTTCCCGTGTAAACAACGAAAACGACGTGTTGCAGCGCACTGTGGCGCCTCACCAGAGTGGGTCACCAGAGTTCACGGCAACGCCACGCAGTGTGGCGCGTCGCAACGCACTGCGGCACGCCGCAGGGGTGTGTGTAAAACGAAAACTGTCCTACGTCACTGTCCTAGGACAAACGACGCACGTCGTTCAAAGTGCCTCGTGTAAATTGGGCCAGAGTTAGATTCACTCACACACACACACTCACTATCCGGTTTGATCAATTGATTATTGAATGGCATTTTTTCACTTGATCCATGTAGGTGACGTCCAGTGGATGTGGCTCCACCAAAGGTTGTTACCAGGCGCCCACTAACTGTGCCCCGCCAGCTTGTGACTACTTCTCCTCCTGGCAAACCAGCGGCAACAGTGTACTGTTTGAAGTCAGCGGGACGTCCAACGGATTCGTGGCTGTGGGCATCTCTGATGATAACATGATGGTACGATTTGTCTTTTTTATTATCACAAAAAACGTCTTTGCATTGCATTGCAGAAGGTTTGGTGTTTGATTTTGCACCAGGTCATCATTTTCTCAAAGACTTTGCTTTCACTCCAAAGTGCTCAGCACTAATGGGAGTTTTGCGACCACTACCAGTGGAGTTTAGTCACCACTACTGTAGTGACCATGTGTGGCCCAATAAGGTCTATAAAAATGGAGATAGGCACTGTCCCTATACACTGAAAGGTGTTGGAAGAATAGTATGTTCTGCCTGAACACCAATTACAAATGAACTCTCTCTACATTTCTACTGTTCATTGTTTCATTAATTGTTGCAACCAGTGTCACTTGCTCATGATCGGTGGACATGTATTAATTGTATCACCTGAGGCACCAGCCCTATAGTGCTGGTAGGATTGCCCAACTTTAAGGTGATCGGACCCGTTGGAGGGCTTGGACCAAGAGTGATACGGAATTCACCATCATGTTGTATTTCATTAGGTCATATTCTCCTGAGAAAATATAATGCTTCAGTGCAAAATGCGCCAGGAGTTGAGAACATTTCTACAACAAAAACCATAGTTCCAATGTCCGAATCCAGTATTTGAATTTTTGAAAATGGTGCATGCCAAGCATGTTCGAATTATTCTTTGGAAGCTGTGCAATGAGCCAAGTTATCACACGGTGGAAATTGTCAACATTGGTCAGACTTACATGTAATTGACAAGGATTAGAGTGCTGAATGAAATCTTGAGAGTTAACTGAATGCTGTTGACATGATTTCAGGGGTCGGATGACATCTATGAGTGTGTGTATGACTCAGACACAGGCAGTACCACTGTCTTCTCCACCTGGAGCCCAGGAAAGACAAGGCCAGAAAGGGACAGCACCCAGGTATGTGCATTGGCAATCCCTCTGGGTAGATGTTATTGTGTATTATTATAGCAGGCTCAACTTGAAAATATTAATTTAAAAGGAATTCTGTCTGTACATGCCATAGGGAGTTGCTTTTTGCTACAACAGTACATCTCATGGGCATGGTGTTGAGCCATATATATATAGCAGAATGCTCTTTGCAAGCTATTGCATACAAAAAGAGCAACAATGTACTTCCTGCACAGGTATGCTTATGCTCATGTTTTGATATTATTCAAACTTAGCCTATTACATGTTTTGATATTATTCAAACTTAGCCTATTACTTACATTGCTGTTATTACAAAGAAGTGAGAAGAAGCCAAATACACAACGTCATATATACTTAACTACTATAGTATTGGCCATGGCTTGTGTGTAGTATTTCCAAACTTTGACGTGATGTGCATTAATGTCAATCTTGAAGTTGTACATTGTACATTCATCAGTGTTTCAGAAATGCCATTGATATTTCATAGAATTTAGCTATACATAGAATCCAACCTTTGAGTCCTATAACATGGATCAATTTTGCTCCTAACCTGTCCCAGGGTGGCATCTCGGCCATTTCCGGGTCGTACGTGAATGGTGTTGTGTCGTGTAAGTTCACCCGAGCTATCAACGACGCTGCGGCTGGTAGGAGGAAGAGACAGTCAGAGAAGGTCAATAACGGCAGGTTCTATAACCTGAGAGACAATTTCTACGTGCTGATGTCGAAGGGATCCACCAGTGGAAGTAGGTTTAAACTTCTTCTATCAACAAGTAGATTAAGTTACTGTGTGTTTGTTGTAGCTTATAAGGATCTATATCACTGGACTGGGGTATGTTGGCAGCAGTTCAGCTCGTACATGTGTATCTTTGCAAACAAGAAAGTTTTTTGTTGAGATCCACCAAGTTGAGCATATTCATTTTTTCTATTTGTAACACATTATGTCTCTGTGTAACTTTCTCATTTATATAAGCATCATTCACTTTACAAATGTATGTGCAGCTCACTCAACTCCAAAGACAGATGAAAATGTAACAAGTAAAAAAAAATACCATCAGTTAATACACACCAATTTACATGTCAATGATCAGACAGCCTGTGCTCTCAACAAATATGTTTAACAGGAATGTATATATCAAAGATTTGTTGAGATGAATGTTGTAAATTTTTTGCATCTTTTATATTTCAGATACTATATCCTACCATGCTACTAATCGCGTGGTTTCATCAAGTAAGGTTGATTTTCAAAGCAACACCCAAGTGACTGGTGCAGGGAGCCCGGACATTGTCAAGGCACATGGTATAAAGGAACATTTAGTTTTAATTTTAAAAAAAAAGTATAAAGAAAGAAAAAGATTTTTTGTAGTTGGTAGAAGGTAATATTGCCTGATGTTATTGTAGTTTATGATGATTCCTGATCAGATTTTAAGAAAAATTAGTCAATCCTTTTCCCTCTTGAATGGAGGTTCCTCTGTGCTAGGTTTTTACCAACCTTTTGTTATGGAGCTTGTCAACAAGTCGGTCGAGCTCAATTCTTGATTTGTGACGGGGCTTTAGGACAGGACACTAAGCCATGGTCCACTGTTCATTAAGCTTGTCAAAAAGAGCTAGGGTAGACTGGTACGATCAACTTGTAAATTCTGTCGTATAGCATCTATCTTCATCAGCCATGATCAGCAAAAGAGTTGCTCTTCAGTGAGCTTAACTTGTTCAAGATGACTTTCCGTGTTCATCTCTGACCAGGCGTGTGTTGTTGCAGGTTCCCTGATGATGATTGCCTGGATCTGCACTGCCAGTGTCGGCGTGCTCATGGCACGTTTCTTCAAACACCTCTGGCCCGAAGACACCCTCTGCAAGGAGAAAGTCTGGTTTGCTGTAAGTAGTTCATAATAAGTATCTCTTGAAGCTGTAGTCTGGAATAACTCTGTTGCAGAGTCATTCCAGTGCTGATTAATCATTTTCTGATCATTAAAAGAGTCTTACTGCACTGCAGTTAACTTTGTATTTCATTCTATGTCAATAAAGGTTCGACGTCCATGTAACAAGACATGCCAAATAGCACAATAACTGTATCTGTATCCAATAGGAAGGATAGCAGTTTCAAGTACTTACAGGCCAGCATGTAGTTTTTGCTCTATGCTGAGATTTATTGATGATTTTTCCCTGTTCCCTGTTCCCAGATCCACCGTGCCATGATGATCAGCACAGTGGTCCTGACCATCATTGCCTTCATCCTCATCATGACTTACAACAACTGGCTCTGGGCTTTTGTAAGGCTCATGCCTTTATTTCAAATTTCTGAAAAGAGTTTAGTAAAGTTTATGCAACAAGTTTATGCAACCCTGTCTTCTTATGAATAGATATAGAAGTTCACACTTTTGCTATAATTCTAAATACTATGAGTCAAAATGGTTAACAACCTGGTTTTAGACATCAATTTTTTGGGAAAATTCATTTTTGACTGTTGTAAGAAATAAATGTCCAGTGACTGCATAATACATTTGTGTGTAGGTTCTAAATCTACCCGGCTGAGGGTAGTTAGATAAGTCAACTGTCTTAAACACAGATAAAGTGACTAGTTTCTTCCTAACAGCATGCTGGTGCCCATGCCATTGTGGGAATCATCGTGGTGATCCTGGCCCTGATCAACCCCCTCATGGCCCTGGCACGGCCTCATCCTGATCAGCCCAAGTAAGTCTCACTTAGTCTTACAGTGTAGTCTGGAATAGCTCTCATTGGCTTTCTGGCATAACGATTGAAGTCTCATTAACATGTAGTCTGGAATAGAACTGGCCTTCTGTCATGACAATTGAAAGTCTCACTAACATATAGCCTGGAATAACCCTGGCTTTCTGTTAGGGTTGCCAGTCATTCCTAGATCCATTGCTAGTTAAGCATTCACTCAGATAATTGAAAGAGTCTTACTGCACTGCAGTTACATTGTAGCTGTATGTATTTCATTTTCAATTCATTGGTTTCTGAAAAGAGCCTTGATGACAAAATAATATGACAGTTACAGGGAGAATTGATTATCTTTTGCACCAGATATGAAAAGTCCAAGTGAATATTCAGCAGATTGTTTCTATTCTCCTTGAAACTTTGTTGAATTGTTCATGGACACTGTGTTATTGATTGTAGATAGGGTCATGGGAATATTGTCTACTAATATAAAGCACTCATTCATTTTGTTACAGTAAGTTTTCTCTTCTTTTCCCTTTCTCTTCCAGACGTTTTATCTTCAACTGGGCCCACTGGGCTGTCGGTACAGTTGCCCGAATCCTGGGGGGTAAGTCATGGTTATTCAAGTCAAATCTATATTGATTCTATATTGATAAAAATAAACACTTGGAGTACATTGTACTGTACAGTATCATCTAGTCAGGGTCATTGTATGCTCAACCAGGTTTCCTATAACATGAATGAACCTTGTATGACATATATTTTTGTTGTGCAATTACCCTCATAGACCATTATTTGAATATTTGTGAATGTGAATGATGTCTCTCAGTGGTGGCTATATTCCTGGGGATGGACCCTGCTGCAGTGAACCTTTGGGTCACCTGGCTGTGGATGTGTTACCACCAGTATATATTTATTTGAATGATTTTGTTGATCATATTTTTGTGTTTATTGTCTCCCAGTGGTGGCCATATTTCTGGGGATGGACCTGGCCGCGCTTGACCTCCCTCCTGCCGCCACCTTCATCATGGTGGGCTGGGTCATCTGGCACGCCCTGGCCGAGATCGTCCTGGAGATACACAACTGCTCCACCAGCT